>CM051264.1:59404475-59574475 GCA_027921565.1 Artemia sinica | reverse complement strand
CGCTAAAGTTTGAATTTTGTTCCAATTCCTTAAAAATGACCCCTTAATCACAAAGGCCGTTAATTAGAATAAATAGCTCTTATGAAAGTACTAAAAATCTTTGGCTTAAAGAGCGAGGCATTGACTAGGGGGCAAACCCAATCATATACGTAATATTTTCTGTTCGTTTTAAGTTTTGATGTTGCTCCTTACTTTCAGTTGAAAAACTTGTTGTTTTTCTTTGTTTAATTTCTGATTTTTTTTAATAATGATTGGAAATCCGGTGCCCCCTCCATAGCAATGTCCTTTTCCACATGGAAACTTCCTACATGTAAAACACTCTATCTGGTTTCGTTACAGCGCCAATGACGAAGTAGGTTTTAGACTTTTACAGTGAGAGAAGGAGGTCATACCCAAACTCTTGTTTGTAGTGATTTTTGTTCGTCTCAAGCTTGATTTGCATATTCAATTTAAGTTTCACTCGTTTTAAAATTTATTTATTAATTTACATTAATATCTATTGTATGTTTGTTTGCATTGATTGTTTATATAATTTCTGTTCGCTTTAAGTTTAAATTTATACTTCAATAGGAAAATATTTTTTTTTTCTTTTTAAGCTTGATTTTCATGTTCAATCTAAGCATTACTCGCTTTAAGATCTATTTATTCATTTATATTATTACTTGTGGTATGTTTTTGCTATGATTTTTTATTTAATTTCTGTTCGTTTTGGCTTTCATTTATTCTTTAATAGTAATTTCTGGTCGTTTTGAGTTTGAATTTCAAAAGGTATTTGTATCTAGACCCCGGCGCCGCACCGGCGGATCGACCGAACGCCGCTGACAAGAGGTCCGATCGAACGCCGCCGAAGTGTCGCAAAGCCGCCGGCGCTCCGCAGGCGCGCCGCCGCCGGCAAAGGCGGCGGCGTTCGGTCGACTTTAAATTAATTTTGTGGCAATTCTTTATTGCTTCAACCGCAAAGTCGGAGCTTTTCCTTCTCGTGTGGTTTAGTATTTCGATTTTCCTGATTAGAAATCAAGCAGGGCTTGCACTATCCCCGAATTTTCGAGTATTCCCCCGAAAATCTATGCGTCACCCCGAAAAAAAATTTGGTTTCCCGAATCCCCGAAAATCACGCAATCACGGTGCCACCCCAAGTGATTTATCACCAGTGACTTTCCCTGCCAAAAATTACTTTCATACCATAATTCTTCACTACTCTCTGATTCGTTAATTTTCGTCTCTTGTTACTTTGCATAAAAACCAGACAGATGCAATATGCAGTTGCATTGCAAATATTGCAATATACACAGTTCTTCATATGTTGAGAAAAAAAAATATCGTCCTTATGAAATGAGTTTAAATCATTTCGAATCCAGTTTCCCACTTGCAATTCCTTACATCATTCGTAGTCAAAAATTATATTTTCAAGTTGAATAGAATTATAGAACGCAACATTCACTACAGTTTGATTTTGAAGATCGAAGATCGTTTCTGCAAGTGAATTGTAAGTTTGCAGAATTTTTTTTCTTTTGCTGTTTTTAGATAAGGATTTCTTAATGTTTAATACTCAATTGTTGAACGCCTGATAGATTAATGAAAATACAATCTTCTGTCTGAAAATATTTTACCCCCCCCCCCCCCCAAAAAAAAAACAACCTTCTATTGAGACAAAATTTAGCTACAGACTAAGCTATGTACAAGGTTGGGGAATTAAAGATTGAAACGGAAGTTAAACCAAAAATATGAGTCATAAAAAAATTGTAAATTATTGCTTATGGGGGGGGGGATAGGGGGCTATCATTTTTAAATGATAATACCTCATTTTTATATTGAAAGCAGGGATGCGAAAAAGATATTTATTTTTTTCATTTAAAGCGAAGATAGAAAAAATGCTATCAAACTCCCTGCGAAACCAGTGAAATATTTTGATAGACCCAGGGCCCCCCATCAGGACTTGTTCATTGTCTTTGGTATGTTGCGATTTCTCATAGGCTGCTGGCCTAATTTGGCTTTTGTGTGTGCTCCCTTTTAATTAGATTCTTTGGATCTTATTGAATGCCACGGCGAATCTATGACTCAGTTTTCCAATAGTTTGAGGTATATCTGAAATTATTTTTTTTATGTAAAGCTGAGACGGTATCCTAGCAAGGTGGTATCCAGAGGGGGGGTAGGGAGGTATTACATTTAAATGATAACATCTCGAAATTTTTTTTAATGAAAGCAGGGATGCAAAAAGGTTAATTTTTTTTATTTTAAGCAGAGACGGCATCCTATCAAGATGATGGTATCCATAGGGGGGGGGGGGGGGGGCATAGGGAGTTATTATATTTAAGTGATAGTACCTTGATATTTTTTATTAAAAGCAGGGATGCCAAAAAGTTAATTATTTTTTTAATTTAAAGCATAGAAGGTACCCTATCAAGGTGTTGGTATCCAGGGGGGGGGGGTTAGGGAAGCATTATATTTAAATGATAATATCTTGAATTTTTTTATTGAAAGCAGGGATGCCAAAAAGTTTTTTTTTTAATTTAAAGCAGAGACGGTATCCTATCAAGATGGTGTCCAGAGGGGGGGGGCATAGGGAGTTATTATATTTAAGTGATAGTACTTTGATTTTTTTTTTATTGAAAGCAGGGATACCAAAAAGTTTTTTTTTTAATTTAAAGCAAAGACGGTATCCTATCAAGGTGGTGTCCAGAGGGGGGGGGGTGGTAGGATATTATTATATTTAAATAATAATATCTTGGATTTTCTTATTGAAAGCAGCCTCAGTCCACACAAAGTGGATAAGTTGATTTTTATTCATGACAATTATAGCCACATCCCGCAGTTAGAATAGACTTCCAAGTTTGACTGAAGGAATTTTTTTCGACCAGTTGACCCCTAGATTTTTTGTCCCTCCGCACTATTTTAAAAAAATACTTTTTTTTTACACATACTAATATTTGGACTTTCATTAGTATACCAGCTTACCCGTCACGCGTTGCCATGATCTTAAAAGAAAGGAAATTCAATGAGAATACCCATAAGGAAAATTTCTAAAGCAGAGACGGCATCCTATCAAGGTGGTATCCAGAGGGGGGTTGGGAGCTATCATATTTAAATGATAATACCTCGATTTTTTTTGAAAGCAGGGATGCCAATAATTTAATTATTTTTTTATTTAAAGCAGAGACGGTATACTATCAAGATGAGGGTATCCATAGGGGGGGGGGGGCATCGGGAGTTATTATATTTAAGTGATAGTACCTTGATATTTTTTTTATTGAAAGCAGGGATGCCAAAAAGTTAATTATCTTTTTAATTTAAAGCAGAGAAGGTACCCTATCAAGGTGCATGGTATCCAGGGGGGAGGGGTTAGGGAAGTATTATATTTAAATGATAATATCTTGAATTTTTTTTATTGAAAGCAGGGATGCCAAAAAGTTTTTTTTTTAATTTAAAGCAGAGACGGTATCCTATCAAGATGGTATCCAAAGGGAGGGGGGGCATAGGGAGTTATTATATTTAAGTGATAGTACTTTGATTTTTTTTTTTATTGAAAGCAGGGATGCCAAAAAGTTTTTTTTTTATGTAGAGACGGTATCATTATTATAGCCACATCCCGTAGTTATAGCCACATCCCGCAGTTAGAATAGACTTCCAAGTTTGACTGAAGGAATTTTTTTCGACCAGTTGACCCCTAGATTTTTGTCCCTCCACACTATCTTGAAAAATACCTTTTTTTTACACATACTAATATTTGGACTTTCATTAGTATACCAGCTTACCCGTCACGCGTTGCCACGATCTTAAAAGAAAGGAAATTCAATGAGAATACCCCTAAGGAAAATTTCTAAACGTTCACTGTCTTAGTTAAAAGTTTCTAACGTCATAATGTTTTCATTTTAGTTTAATTATAATTGAGAAACATATTCGAATCATACAAGATTACGTTGAATTACTATGCATGCTCTTCGAAAAGCTGTTCAATTTTCTGATATCGTCCATTATATAAATTCATTTAAGTTCGACCAAGCTAATTGGTTGAGACTAACACATTGATTGGAAATTAACTTCCATTTTCCTTCCAGTACTGAGGTGGGTCATCCACATTTCGTCATTGGGAACTGATGCTTGATTATTTTTTAAGGTGAAATTTTAAGTTATCCTATTCAAAATGATTATAAATGATTGTGGAAAAAATTGGTAGGGCAGGTTGATGTGTTTTTGCGTTTTACATATATTTCTGCTTGCAATTGTATGTTCTTTTGTGTATTGTAAATATTGTTTTATGTATGGTATATTTCGACAGTTGGATAATGTTTTGAAATATGAATCAACACATGTAAATTAAAGAAGGAAGAAGCCAAGCAAAAATACTCCGTGCAACATCTTTGTCCAACCCCTATGATAATTTAAAAATTAACAAGATTTTCGTGAGTTATACTTGATGTATTTTTTTTAGTTGTTATTAAAACCCTTTTTTAATACAAGGAAGGTTTTTAGGAATCTAAAAGAGCAAAAAAAAACCATCAATATCAAAGTCGCCCATTTCAACTGTTTTAAAGGTGACAAAGCAGATATTGGCAAAGGGCATTATGAAAAAATCAAGCTTCCAAGTTCAAACTTATATTCAAAGTTTTTACCCAGATAGCTGACGAATTTTGTGGTGCGGTATTTGAAGTTTTATATGCAGTAATGCTCGATGAAAAAAACAATTTTGATAATTATCTGTGTTAAGAATACATAGCTAATAGATACTTCAACTATTATGCAAGGGTAGCCATTTCGTTTCTACCAGATTACTACTTCTCTTGATGAATAACAAAGAAGACCAGTTTCCAGCCAGCGACTTGTGAAGTCTTGAACTCATTTATAGGCTCGAATCTGTTGTAAATTTAAGCTGTGATTTGAGAAAGACTAATGAAAACGTTAATGTTTGCGGTCAACATTGATCGCGCCGGCGGCGCGCCGCCGACGTCTTACCGTTGCCGCGCCGCCGATGTATTACCGGTGGCGCGGCGCGGCGCGCTGTTTTTGTCCCCGCCGCCACCGGTCTTCCCTCATCGGTGCGGCGCCGGGGTCTATTTGTATCTGTTGAGCTTAAGTTTAAAATGGACTTTACTTTTCTTTGAAAAACTTATTATTCGGGAAGTTTTTTTTAAATTAATTTTTGTTCGTTTTTGATTGAAAAAAATTTCAAGTTTTTAAAAATTCCTTATTTCAATATCAAACTTAAAAAAAAATCAAATATTCGTCAAAAAATCAAAACTGGTATCAAAGTAACAATATCAAAGCGAAAAAATGGGTTTGTGTCAACCTGGGAGTTTTTATTATCTGATGTTTGAACTATTTTTAACAAAATTGCTATCTCAAAATTTTTATCGGATGGGTCTGGGGAAAAAGGGCGTGTGGGGACTAATTAAGCTTCAGTCTCTTTTGACTCTTTAAAAGTGAACTAGAACTTTCTATTTTCAATCATATGTGCCCTCTCTGAAGTTAATACGAGTACCCCTTCTATAAGAACCATATAAATTCCCAAAGTATAACTTACAACGCCTGTCTCTGGTCCCTGGGGGGGTTGTGTCGACCCTGGAGTTTTAATTTCTGGCGGTTGAACTATTTTTAATAAAATAGTCACCTCAAAATTTTATCGGATGGGTTTATTCATCCGTCTGAAACCAAATAAGGTTTGGCGTGAATGTTTTTCATTGGCTACTTTTTCAATATTTTCTGAACTGATTGTCACAGGTCAATGCTCTACATTTGTATTGATTCATTGATTTTAAATAACTTATTTTTTCAAATGATTAATTAGTTATGAAACGAATTATATTACACATATTATAATTGTACAACATGTGTCGACCCCGCAGTTTTTGTTATCTGACCCTTGATTTTTTTTTTATGGCTACCTCAAAATTTTTTATATGACGTATTTGGGGGGGGGAAAGGGCGTGAGGGAGGTCTAGTTGCCCTTCGATCACTTTTGACTCTTAAAAACTGAACTAGAACTTTCAATTTTAATCGAATTAGCCCTCTCATAAGTATATACGAGAATTCCTTCCAAAACAGATATATATGCCCCCGGGTATAACTTATGGTTAATTAGTATATATAATTATTATAACTAATGATTAATTAGTTATAAAACGAATTATATTACAAATATTATGTTTGTACAACATGTGTCGACCCCGGAGTTTTCGTTATCTGACCTTTGAACTTTTTTTTGAAATAAATGGCCACCTCAAAATGATCACTTTTGACTCTTAAAAGCAGGACTAGAACTTCCAATTTACAATCAAGTGAGCCCTCTCTGAAGTTTATACGAGAATTCCTTCCTGCCCCAGGGCCCTGGGGTGTTTTGTCGACACCAGAGTTTTATTAGTTTGACCTTTCAACTATTTTTAACACAATGCTGTTTTTAACCCTTGCATATAAAGCACCTCTGGGGGGAAAATAATAAAAAAATATTGAAGCTATATAAGATTTATTCATTCATTTATGTTTGCACCAGTTATCTTTATGTTTGTAAGATAGTTACTTTTAATTTCTGTTCGTTCAGAGTTTCGTTTATTCTTCAACAGTAATTTCTGGTCTTTTTAGTTTTAACTATAATAGGAATTAATTTCTGTTGATCCTGAGTTCAATATAGCTCTTTACTTTTCTTAGAAAAATTATTTTTATGCAAGGTTTTTTTTTAATTAATAATAATAAAACATTTAAGCCTTATGGCCTTTGCTATAGACAACTTAATTACATGCCTCTGATAAATCAAACGTGATTTTTTCACGCAACTATGAATGGATCGAAAAAATAGCTTCAAAAGACAGTAGTTAGGCTATTTCATTTGTTGGTGCAGAAAGAACAGGATCGTTTTGATTAGACCATTTTTCGGATTTTTTATGCTACAATAATTTAGCATTCATCGCAAAGTATTTATTTTAACCTTATTTTAAGTATGGCTGTAATTTTAAGTATTTTATTATTTTAGTTTGAGAGAATTTCTGGGAGTAATAGAATACAAATTCTTTATCTAGTTCTTATTAGTGTATTTTAATGTGTCTTAGCGTCCCTTCGAAATTCCTTGAAACTTTTAACTTTCTTCCCATACAAAACTTTACCTTATTAAAGTCTTTTGGGTGGGGGCAGGGTAGTTGGCATAAAGAAGAAAACTTTAGCGTAGACAGTAGGAGAGGGGGAGGGTGAGGTCTTTGAACTATTTAAAAAAATCTATCTCGAAGTTTTTATCGGATGGGTTAGAGGGAAAAAGGACACGGAGAGGGGGGGCTAGGTGCCCTCCAATCTCTTTTGACTCTTAAAAAGTGAACTAGCACTTTCAATTTCCAATCAAATGATCCCTATTTGAAGTTAACACGAGCATCCCCTCCATAAGACCTATATATGCCCCCAAGGCATAACTTACAAAGCCTGCCCCCGGGCCCTGGTGGGTTGTTTCAACACCGGAATTTTTGTTATATGATCTTTGAACTATTTATAACAAAAGAGATATCTTAAAATTTTTATTGGATGCATTTGGGAAAAGGGGGTTTGGGGGGGAGCTGGTTACCCTCCAATATCTTTTGACGCTTAAAAAGTGGACTAGAACTTTCAATTTCCAATCAAATTAGCCCTCTCTGAAGTTTATACAAGCATTCCTTACATAAGAACGATATATGCCCCAGGGCATAACTTATAACCCTTGCCCCTGAAGACGGGGGGGTGTCCTGCTCAAACATATAATTTCCAAAACTTTCAACTACGTTGAACAAAATGGCTATATCAAAATTTTGATTGGATGTGTTTTGGGAAATGGTGGGCGTGGAAGGGGTGTCAGTTGCCTTAGAATCACTTTCGACTATTAAAAAGGGAACTAGTCATTTAAATTTCTAATCGAATGAGCTCTTTCTGAAGTTTCTACGACAACGTTGTCTATACAAAACCTTATATGCCCCCAGGGCATAAATTACAACCCTTGCCCTGAGGGCTGTGGGGGAGTTGTCATCCTCAAAGACCTAATTTCCAGAACTTCAAACTACGTTTAATAAAATGACTGTCTCAAAATTTTGATTGGATCTGCTTAGAGAAAAAGGGGGCGTGAGAGGGGGGTTATTTGACCTCAAATCACTTTCGACTATTAAAAAGGGTACTAGCCCTTTGAATTTCCAATCGAATGAGCCTTTTTTTAAGTTCCTACGAAAACGCCTTCTATAAAAACCTTATATGCCCCTACGGTATAACTTAAAACCCTTGCCTTGAGGTTTGTGAGGGAGTGTCCTCCTCGGAAACATATTTTCTATCCGGAAATCAACTACGCAGAACAAAATGGCTATCTCAAAATTTGGATTGGATGTGTTTGGGGGAATGATGGGGGTGGGGGGCTAGTTGCCCTCCAATTACTTTCGACTATTAAAAGAGGCATAAACCCTTTGAATTTCCAATCGAATGAGTCTTTTTTGAAGTTTCTACGACAACGCCTTCTATAAAAACCTTATATGTCCCCAGAGCACAACTTAAAACCCTTGCCCTAAGGGTTGTGGGGGAGTGTCCTCCTCAAAAACATATTTTTTATCTGGAAATCAACTACGCTGAAATAAATGGTTGTCTCAAAATTTTGATTGGATGTGTTTGGGGGAATGATGGGGATGGGGGGCTAGTTGCCCTCCAATTACTTTCGACTATTAAAAGAGGCATTAACCCTTTGAATTTCAAATCGAATGAGCCTTTTTTGAAGTTTCTAGACAACGCCTTCTATAAAAACCTTATATGTCCCCAGGGCATATCTTAAAACCCTTGCCATGAGGTTTGTGGGGAGTGTCCTCCTCAAAAACATATTTTCTCTTTGGAAATCAACTACGCTAAACAAAATTGCTATCTCAAAATTTTGATTGGATGTGTTTGGGGAAATGATGGGCGTGGGGGGAGTAGTTGCCCTCCAATCACTTTCTACTGTTAAAAAGGGCACTAGCCCTTTGAATTTCCAATCGAATGAGCCTGTTTTGAAGTTGCTACGACAACGCCTTCTATAAAAACATTATATTCCGCCAGGGCATAACTTAAAGCCCTTGCCCTGAGGATTGTGGGGGAATGTCCTCCTCAAAAATATATTTTCTATCTGGAAAGCAACTACGCTGAACAAAATGGCTACCAATGATGCATGAAGATAAAAATAATTTACAGTTCTTGATTATAACTCAAGCTCCATTACTGAAAAGAAAACAACAAACCAAGTAATTTTATGGCGTGTTTGCACCGTTGCTTTAAGGGTCCACAGTACCGGATTTATTTGTCTAAGTCTGCTTTGCACTAGAAATCGGTCTATAAAGTTCGACGTGAATCTGGGTAGTTATAGTTGAAGAAAGGTAAAAGCCAGAAGGGGTCTCCTGCTCCGGGTATCCATTTTTTCTGTCTACTTGACCCAAGGTACTTATATTATTGATACTGAGTGGATGTAAGCACTTTAATCGAAAGTTCAAAGAAAGGGAGTACGCCTACTATGATGATAAAAATCATCATCCCTACGTCATATTTTCCCAAGATGTGAGTCTATAAATTTTTTGTCTGATTAGTAGCAAAAATCCTGCCTATTTTTTAGAGATGTATGCATATTTCTGATCCAAACCATGTTTTGCGCAAATTCATCTAATAAAAAATTGATAGTGGGAGGGGCAGGTGTTGTGGAGTAGCCTATGCTGATATGAAGTCTTTGTTTGATTTGTTTCAAACAAGGACCTGTATGCCTATATTTATACAAAAGAGTTGGTGGTGGCTGTGGATGGAAGGGGTGGGTGTGTTGGAGAGGTCAGAAACTGGTAAGTAGGACCGATGAACAGCCAGTGGTTATTTTTGTGCCTCTGACAATAACAAATGAAAAGGTTTAATTCCGCCTCAAAAAGTTCCACTTGTGTTTGTTTTACTAAATTATTGGCTACTGAGGGGGATGGGGGGGGGTAGAGGTTACAGGTATACTTTTGTTCTCTGATCTGATTTGAGAGACTGCAGACCCGATCTATGATTCTAACAATATTAATTGGAAATCAATTTATAGTTGCTAAATTTCGCTTCAAACGAAGTAGAGCAGGCTTAGCAATCTGCCAGTAAGTCGACGAAGACAAGGGGGACTGACACAATGCCCACAAGCCCAATTTTGTTTACTGCTCAATCTTTTATCAAAGAAGGCTTCAGCGTTTTTTAAGCAAAGAATTAGAGTTTTACTTTTTTACTGCTTTATCGAAGTAAAAACGAGTCAGAAGAATAAGAAAAAAAACTGGTCAATAAGAAAATGCTGCACCCAGAAAACAATGAAAACATGTAGTTCTTTCTTTCACGAAACGATGATTTCTACTCAAGCTTAAGAGCAGACTCAATAAGATTTTATTTGATGAGCCTTTCACCCTTTAGAGACAGTCCCAAAGGAACCACTCGAATGATTTGTCTGTTTCCTCCACCTCTGCAAGAATCGTCACTCGTCTTTAGTCACTATTAGAGAGCCAAAATCTTGAAAGCATTTCTACCACTTCTACTATATTTTAGAGCACTTCACTTTTTTTTAGCATTTCAATTAAGGTGGAAAGACAATGTGGGCGAGAAATTACTTAAGTTTGCATTTTTCAGTGTCTTTGAAAAACAACCAAACCTGAGTGGCTGTATCTCTAAACTGGATACTAGAATTTTGTCCAGTAGAGAGCATTTTATATAATTTTCGCTGCTATTAGGCCCACAAAAGGACATTTTCATCTTAATGTAAAATCAATAATGCTCTGATGTCTGTGCCTTCTGTAAGTGGTTGAGCTATTCTGTAAGTGGTTGAGCTATTCTGTAAGTGGTTGAGTGGTGGTAACTATTTAACAAATATTAGTTTTCGCTAACATAAACCATCCTAATCAACAGGAATAGGTGTCATAAATTTCATTTTTTTTTTCTGATCAAGTTCAGATTCCCGTCCAGTAATAAAGCAGACTTGACTAAATGAGATGATTTGTCATTTGTAAATGAATGCTTCCGATGCTAAACATGATTTTTGTGTTGGAGCTATCCCTCAACTAGTTGACAGATTTATATTTGATCAGGACGACTATGGATATTGCCGACGAAAAGGTTGCATCAGACGGATTATCTCATAATTACAGTTCTTTCGTTTAAAATTTGGACCCTCATCGTTGGAGTTAGAGCTGGTTGAAAAAGGTAGCGGGGATTGATTTTTCTTGGTCCAGATGATTGTTTGATAAATGGCGTACGCCCGATTAATTAGCAGAGCTAGATGGGGTACATCAGAACGTCAACTAGAATGCTAAAACTTTCAAACGCACTTCAAGTGATATGGTTCTGAGGCGACTCTTCAGCCTTTTTGAAAATCAAAGGAAATGAAACAGAGAATGGGCTCAGAAACGTAACCTTGACTTCGGCAAATTCATTAAGCAAAAATATAACGAAAAACACCCTCCGACATTCACCAAGAATTCCTAGAATGAACTGAAGTACGTGAAATCTACTGTATCTGTGTCCAAACGCGTCTTCGCTTGTTTAGATATTAGAAAGCACGACTGGGATGGCGATAATAAAGATGATATGGTGTAAAAAATCCTTAAACAGAAATTAGTGAATCCCAGGCCTCAAAAGGACTTCAAGTGAAATAGTTATAGCTTATAATTGGTGATTTTCATCATCTTGCTTTTATGTTTTTTCGAGTGTATACCTATAACTAGAGGTAGCAGCCTATCTGTCTGAAAAAATGCCTCTCTGAAAGGAAAGTCTTTAAGTTTTGTCTGGATACTTTCTTAGATAGCCACCCCAGAACTGCTAATTCATTTATACTTCTTCTGTAATGTATCCTACTATGGTTTTGCTCTTTTCTAGACCCTTATGCTTTGTTTTTGTATTAGTCGACTGAAAATACTGCCTGAAAATTACTTTTAAAGTTTTTTTTTTTATTTTAGAGCTGAACCATATGACTGTCTGTTGGGTAAATTAAAATATCTTCATAGATTAAACATGAGAAATTAGAAAACAAATTTGAAGACTACTATGATGGTTACATGTTTTGATGTTGTGTTTTGTTAATCGGAGTAGAATATTTTATTACATTATTGGGCGCATATTTACCACGTGTGCATCCGTTCTTGTTTCTTGTCCGTTCTTGTACATGTTTTGATGTTGTGTTTTGTTAATCGGAGTAGAATATTTTATTTATATTGGGCGCATATTTACCACGTGTGCATCCGTTCTTGTTTTGTCTAAGATCCAACTCTTTGTTGCATTAGGATATCTAGTAAGAGTAATATTCTTCAATACAGGAACTCGCATGGAAGGATGGGTCTTCAAACAAAAAGATAGTACTGACACACATATGAAAAACACTGATATTGTGCTTATAGCCTGCAAAATAAGAAATAGAGATAACTGTAAAATATAAATGACTAAAAATTCTACTTGATCGAAAAACATTTAGCCTCTGGTTTTCTTCCCGACCCAACGACTATTTCTATTTTGAAACTAAAAGCCATAAATTATTAAAAGTAGATATTACATGGTTTGTTAATTAATCGTATTACTCTGCCCATCTGGCTTGAAGAAGACTTTTTCTTGGATTTTCTTCTTTTTACTGGTAAGAAAAGTTTTCTCGTACAATTTTTATCCTGATTCCAAACCTCAACAGAATTATCACACTACCGATAATTTTTGTTCATTCTTTTTTATTTGTAAGAAACAACAAAATTAGAACAAAATAAGAAAGCTTTTGTACAGAAACTAAGAGTAAGTGCTAGGAAAACATTCATTACATTTTGGAGTTAATGAAGTCAATGAGAGTTAGCTACCATTTCTTTGCCAACCCCAAACTCAATCCAACGCAGGATCGTTCATAATATATAAAATTTGAAGACCAAAAAATTACATTCTTAAAGTACGCATTACTCAATCTCATAAATCTTTATCTCAGATACCTAAAGGCTGTTCTTCCTCGCTAATAGGTTTGAAAACATTTTCCTGCAAACCCAGCTTAAATCAGCGGATGGGAGAGAACCTTTTCCTCCACGAGAGGCTCTCAGCTACAACATTTTTGTGCACCACACTCGATTCTTCGAAGGCCAGTCTGATTTAGTGTAGCATAACTTGGCATTCTTTTTGTCCTACATATATAAAAATCAGTAGATTCAATATGCGCTAGTTGCATATTAAAGAATATGCAACTGTAACATATTGAAAGTAGTGCAATAGCACTGCCCAAGTAAAGCACGATGTTGGCACAATGTATTATTATTATTTTTTTGGGGGGCTTCTTGGTCTTAGACCAGGGCACTTCGTATCGCAGGAGTTGTCGTAGAAACTTCGAAAAAGGGCTCATTCGATTGGAAATTAAAGTGGGTTGTGTCCTTTTTAATAGTCAAAAGTGATTGAAAGGCAACTAACACCCCTTCCACGCCCCCCATTTCCCCGAACACATCCAATCAAAATTTTGAGACTGCCATTTTGTTCAGCGTAGTTGATTTCCACAGATAAATTATGTTTTTGAAGAGAACACTCCCCCAATGCCCTCCCGGCAAGGGTTGTAAGTTATGCCCTGGGGGCATATAAGATTTTTATAGAAAGCGTTCTCGTAGAAACTTCAAAAAAGGCTCGTTAGTTTGAAAATTCAAAGGGCGTGCCTTGTTTGATAGTCGAAAGTGACTGGAGGGCAACAAAACCCCCTCTCACGCCCACTTTTCCCCAAACACGTCCAATCAAAATTTTGAGATGTCCATTTTGTTCAACGTAGTTGTAAGTTCTGAAAATTCGGTCTTTGAGGATGACAACTCCCCCCCTCCCCCAAAGCCCTCATGGCAAAGGTTGTAAGTTATGCCCCTGGGGCATATAAGGTTCTTATAGAAAGTGTTGTCGGAGAAACTTCAAAAAAGGCTCGTTCGATTGGAAATTGAAATGGCTAGTGCCCTTTTTCATAGTCGAAAGGGATTCGAAGGTAACTAACACCCCTTCCACGCCCACCATTTCCCGAAACACATCCAATCAAAATTTTTAGATAGCAATTTTGTTCAACCTAGTTAACAGTTTTAAAAATTAGGTCTTTGAGGATTATAACCCGCTCAGAGCCCTCGGGGCAAGGGTTGTAATTTATGCCCTGGGGCATATAAGTTTTTATAGATATTAATGTTGTAAAAATTTCAAAAAGGGCTCATTCGATTGGAAACTAGAAGGGCTTGTGCACTTTTTGATAGTCAAAAGTGATTGGAGGATAACTAACACCCCTCTCACACCCACCATTTCCCCAAACACATTCAATCTAAATTTTGAGATAGCTATTTTTTTACGTAGTTCAAAAGTCTGGAAATTATGTTTTTGAGGATGACACTCCGCCCACAGCCCTCAGGACAAGGGTTGTAAGTTATTCCATGTGGGCATATAAGGTTTTTTTTTATAGAAAGCGTTGTCGTAGAAACTTTAAAAAGGAATCATTCGATTGCAAATTGAAACGGCTAGAGCTCTTTTCAATAGTCGAAAGTGATTGGATGGCAGGTAACCCTCCTCTCGCATCCACCATTTCCCCAAACACATCCAATCAAATTTTCGAGATAGCCATGTTGTTCAAGGTAGTTGGAAGGTCCGGAAATTATGTCTTTGAGGATTACAACCCCCTCACAGCCCCCAGGTCAAGGGTTGTAAGTTATGCCCTGGGGCATATAAGGTTTTTATAGAAAGCGTTGTCTTAGAAACTCCAAAAGGGCTCGTTCGATTGGGGATTGAAAGTGCTAGTGCCCTTTTTGATAGTCGGAAGTGAATGGAGGGCAACTAACCCCCCCCTCACGCCCACCATTTCCCCAAACAAATCAAATCAAAATTTTGAGATAGCAATTTTCTTCAACGTAGTCAAAAGTTCTGGAGATTAGGTCTTTGAGCATTACAACTCCCCCCCCCCTGAACTAAGGGCAAGGGTTGTAATTTATGCCCTAAGGGTATATAAAGTTTTTTATTGAGAGTGTTGTCGTAGAAACTTCAAAATGGTTCATTCGATTGGAAATTGAAAGGGCTAGTGCGTTTTTAATAGTTGAAAGGGAGGACAGAATAACTACCTCGTACGCCCACTATTTTCTCAAACCCATCCAATCAAAATTTTGAGATAGCCATTTTGTTTAACGTAGTTGAAAGTTCTGGAAATTAGGTCTTTGAGGATGACAATCCCCTCACAGACCTCAGGGCAAGGTTTGTATTTATGCCCTGGGGGCATATAAGGTGTTTATAGAAAGCGTTATCGTAGAAACTCAAAAATGGTTCATTTGATTGGAAATTGAAAAGGCTAGTGCCCTTTTCAATAGTCAAAAGTGATTGGAAGGCTTGACATTTTATGATAAAGATAGATTTTTTTTGTTGTTTAACCAGGGCACTTCGTATCGAAGGAGTTGTCTTAGGAACTTCGAAAAGGACTCATTCGATTGGAAATTAAAAGGGCTAGTACTCTTTTCAATAGTTGAAAGTGATTGGAGGGCGACTAACCCCCCTCTCTTGCCCACCATTTCTCCAAATATATCCAATCAAAATTTTGATATAGCAGTTTTCTTCAACGTAGTTGAAAGTTCTGGAAATTAGGTCTTTGAGGATGACAACCCCCCCCCCACAGCCCTCAGGGCAAAGGTTGTGAGGTATGCCATTTAAGGTTCTTACAGAAAGTTTTGTCGTAGAAACTTCAAAAAATGCTCGTTCGATTGGAAATTGAAATGGCTAGTGCCCTTTTTAATAGTCGAAAGTGATTGGAAGGCAACTAACACCCCTTCCATGCCCACCATGTATCCAAACACATCCAATGAAATTTATAAATAGTCATTTTGTTCAAAGTAGTTGAAAGGTCCAAAAATTATATCGAAGAGGATGACACCCCCCCCCCCAAAAAAAATAAAATCCCTCAGGGTAAGGGTTGTAAGCTATGCCCTGGTGGCATATAAGGTTTTTATTGAAATATTTGTCGTAGAAACTTGAAAAAGGGCTCATTCGATTGGAAATTAGAAGGGCTTGTGCCCTTTTTAATAGTCGAAAGGGAAAGGAGGATAACTAACACCCCTCTAATGCCAACCATTTCCCCAAACACATCCAATCAAAATTCTGAGAAAGCTATTTTGTTCAAGGTAGTTAAAAGGTCCAGAAATTATGTCCTTGAGGATGACAACCCCCTCATAGCCCGGTCATGGGTTGTAAGTTATGCCCTGGGACATATAAGTTTTTTATTGAAAGCGATATCGTGGAAACTTCAAAAGGGTTCAATCGATTGGAAATTGAAAGGGCAGTAGGGAGTGCCTTTCCATTAAGCTTGCTGCTATAGGCCTTTGACAGGGAGTACGTAGTCCCTGAGTCCCAAGTTCAAGGTCACAGGGGAAAACCCAGAAATGTGTTTGTCAACAGAGACCTTGGGGAAAACCTTAGTTACATAACATGTTTGTGAACAATTTTGGAAAAACCTAATTAGTTTCTCAACAAGGAAGGACTTCGGGGGAAAACCTAGTTACTTAACTGATTTTTCAGTTTTGCAAGGATTTTGGGAAAATCTCTATTGAGTAATAGCTATTGTGATTGGTTAATTTTTTCTTGATATAAAGCCGGGGACTATGGGGGAAACCCATGACCTTCTGAAATGCACATATAAGGTGAAAAATCAATAATAATATTATCATTAGTTTAACGATACTTGACTGGTGCAGAATAGTTAAGCGAATAAATTATGCCTGAGAATAGAAATTTGGATTATAGGGATTCTATGGAAAAGGTAAGTTTTCTTTTTTATTATTTTTAGTGAATATAAGTGGAAGAGAGATAGTTTTATTCAAATTTCGTAGCTAATGAATTATCAAGTAAATATCTAGTGGGCTATATAATTTAGAAACAAATATATATGTTCTTCTTACCTTTTTCGTAATAAATTATTCCAAGAATACACTAGAATGAACATCAAATCCCATTTCATGTTTCACTTTTAAGCAACATTTCTTCAATAAAATTCCATTATAACACAATAGTTCTGTGCATAATACTAAACACTCTATCCTGAAGAATGTTATCAGTGCAGCATGAAAACGTTTGTATTACGTTTGAATGCTATCGAATTCAAAGGGTTACTTTCACTAGAGATGAAAAATAAGATGGTGAATTTTACACTATGGAAAAGGAATAGGAAATTATTTTTTAAGACGAGGGAGAGGATTGAAAAGTCACGTTTTACTTATGGAAAAGAAATAGCCAAGCATTTTTATTTAAGAAAAGTAGAGTTATTTCATTGGTTTTAGTATTAAAAATAAAATTATAGACATTTGAGTTAAAACTTAAAGCATATCAATGAGCTTTTCTTGAAGTAGCATGAAAATACAATTCTCACTATTTGAGGTGAAATTTATGCCATGTCAATGATTTTTCTTTCCGAAGAGAAGAGAGTCCTTTTGTTTTGTTTGGGGACTTTTTTTTAGACCAATGTAAATTCATTAAGAAACACCGAAGTCAATAAAACATAGAAAATTAATCGTATATTGTTAACAGAGAAAAAAAAAGGTTCTTTCCAATTCTTAGTTTTTTCCACGGAAGAGGAAAAATCTCAACTTCTATTCTGAATCTTACTGTAGATTATATTTTATGTACACGTAGAAACTGTTACCTATGTAAAAACAACTGTCCATTCGTGAATTTTGTACTAGGGGAGGGAATGGGAATTCAGAAGATTTTCCGATCTAAAATACCTTCAGGGTTTCTCTTTTTTGTAATTCCATTTAAATAACAAGGAACCAAACGCTTTTCTTGAAGTAGTATGGAAATACAATTCTCGTCATTTGAGGTCAAATTTATGCCACGTCAACGATTTTTTTTCTGAAGAGAAGAGTCCTGTTCGTTTTGTTTGCGGACTTTTTTTATAGACCACCGAGGTCAATAAAACATAGAAAATAAATCGTATATTATTAACAGAGAAGAAAAAGTGAATGAATTTTGTACAGGGGGAGGGAAAGGGAATTCAGAAGATTTTTCGGTCTAAAATACCTTCAGGGTTTCTCTTTTTTTAATTTCATTTAAATAACATGGAGCCAAACTCTAAATCAGAACCATGTACATTTAAAATGGACTTCTTATTTCGAAGAGGTGTTGTGAAGTGTATTCTATGGTATTTGAGTATTATAGTCGTAGGTGTCTTTATTTTCCCTTTACAGGGGAGATAAACTCTGGGCCTAAGGTAATTAAACTTTGGCAGCGTGCCTTAGGCTATGACCGAACTAATGAGGCGTACCGACTGGGTATGTTCGAGGGGCTAAAGGTAGATCGTAGAGAGGTTGTCTAAAATACAATACTTTTATTCAATTTAAATATACTAATTACAGATATGGATATTCTACTGGGACTGGCTGTCCCAAGTACACCACAAGTCTCAGAAACTACAATAATATATCATAAGATGCAGACACTTACAATGATCTGACAAGATCCCAAGGTAATTCTAACGAGAAAATAAACGGGCAGAGGTTCGCCGTGCAAGTCAAAAAGTCTGTCTTCAGTCTCAAAAATCTGGGTATATATATATATATATGAAAAACCAACCACGTCCTTCCGGTTCATTGACGCATTTAGCCAGGAAATTGGTTATTGAGCAAGTTCCCCCCAAGCTTACACATTCCACGATTCGTATCTTTATCTTAATAAAAAGTGGTATTTTGAAACTTTGTATTCGCGTCTTAATATATTTTTACTAAATTAATAATTAACTAAATTAGAAAGCTTTACCACAGAGGCAAGAAAAATATTTTCTTTAGCTTTGTGTCTTACTCTGCTATAATAACTCAGCCTCAAGCCCCCCAAAAAATGTAAAATAAATAAGGAAAAGTAGTGAGGGCCCACTAGATTCCACAAGGCCCAAAGGGGAGGGCATACTGTTTGAACTACTAGTCCCTAAAGACTTTATTACGCATACCTGGGTCTTGTGCAATACTATAGTACAGTTATTTGCTATGTGATGGTAAAGTGAACCACAAGCGTCTCAATTGTTTCAGCTCCATATCTATAAATTGAGTCAACTAAGTTGTTTTCTCAATAGTGAACAAGTACCAATTTGGGGTATATATTTGCACACTAGGGGGGTAAAGGTAAGGTAAACCAACTTTACACACTCACCTAATCTACAACTATATAGTACAAATTATAGGAGTCCGATGAATTCTGTCACCCGTCATTTGTCTTTGTGCATATGAAACTGGCTTTCTTAGACCTTAAATTTAGCAAACTTCTCGAGTGTGTACTGGATAATATGGAAGTACCGTCTACGGCACTGAAGGTTTTTTTTAAAGTAACTGGATATACCTAATTTTATGCATAAATAATGTATCACCAGACATCCAAAAGGTATTTTGAGCAATTCTACAAAACGAATAGTTGAGAAATAACGGGAAAAAAACGGTCAAACGAAAAAAAGGTTGTCCTCAGATGGAATGGGAGGATTCATACGGAAAAATTTAAAAGAATAAGTCATTGGCGAACTATATTACAAATATTCTCTTTTCCAGTTATTCTTTTCCTGGTATTGAAATGAAAATAAAAATTACACTTTTCAAGTTTTATTTATTATAAAAAAAGGAATATTACTTTTTCAATTTTATCCATGCAAATAGAACAAAACCTTTAGCCTCCTTATAGCATATTAAATGTGTTCATAAGCTTGTAGCAATTAGATGTTTTTCCTTGTTCTATAAAATATTACATTCAGATCCCTACTGATATAGTAATTTTAGCCTATTTTGGCACTGCAAGCGTGAGCGATTCTAGCAGATAACAATCTGAACAAGATCCATGAAATACGATTCTACCTATGTTTTTAGTCTGTTGGAAAAAAATGGGTTGTTTCTATAGCCGATCTGAAGTTTCTTTTCAATATTTCTAACTCTCTTCTACTTTTTTCAGAGTCAAATTTCTTCAAAGAAAATAAATCTACAAGACAACGATAACCTACTTGAAGACCTAAAAGCAGCCAAAGAAAATCTTAAAACTAACTATCAACTCAAATGTCGTGAAGTAATTCAGTTAAAAGAGGAACTTGATCACTTTAAACAAGTTCCAGAGACCACCAAAAAAATAAACTCCGGAAGAAACTCAAGTTTCTTCAATTAGAGTTGAAACCCAACTTGCAACTGCTCTATCTGAAAATTCTCTATTGAAAAAAGAAATTATTAAGTTAAAAATTGAAAACAGTATATTTTTAAGTGAAAATGAAACACTTGACTCAAGAAAAATTTATTGAAAATCTCACCTAGCGCAAGCCTTATTATATATATCTTGCCTTTTATTCTCAAAAAAGTCTTTAAAAGGGAAAATTGCTAAGTTGCGAAAAAAGTATATATTAGTGTTGCTAACGAAGAAAAAATAATGTTTCATTAACATGAAAATAAGCTCTAAAAATTAAAAAATCATAATATCATAATGTATAGAAATGTTTTTAATGTAACGACGTCACATAGAACATTATATGTTGTTAATATCATTGAACATGGAAAAGAAATCAATCGAATGTTTTCACATCACTAATATTCCATCCATCGACTAGAATCTAAACTAATTATATTATTTCTGGAGTTCCTAATGGTTACCTTTCCATTAATATCTATTTTGTTATTCATCATCCATTGCAAAAAAAATCTGACTTCGTTCACAGGATTATGTATTTTATTAGGATACTTAGGACATTCGAAGTCTTCCATATTTATAAGACAGATATCCTCCTTACACTTCTTCAACAGTAACTTATCAGTGGTAACATTTCCCTTCACAAATACAACTTTAATATCCATAAAAATCATACACTGTAGCAATTTCGCTCTGGACAAAATTTAGACTAGCTCCTGTGCTAGAAAATGGTATTATTGGTCGTTCATACCTACCTTGCTTGTTAATGAATTTCACTGTTGCATACCATCAGTTATTTGAGTACTTATATAAATTATAGTTTAAATTCCAATGGTGAATATCTACTTCTTTAAATTTTTCATTCATCACTAAGAAAGCACATTCAAATATTAATCCGAAATCAACTTTGGCTATATTGACAAATTCACTGTCAATAATTACGAACAAAATTCACTGATATTTTCCTGCGAACTAAAAAATAAAATAAATCAATATTCTTTTTAGTTCAAGTATCGGCTTAAAGTGTTGGTTTTATCATTGAATTCATATATATATAAACTAGCAGTCATGTAACTATGTAACTAGCAGTCAAGGTTGGAAAAATTGTTTGCTCAAGATTTCATTGGTTCTTCAAGTGCCTTAAAGAATCATCATTGCCAAGTCTGTTTAGAGTTCATTAAGTCTCAAGAGTGTCCTAGGGCTAAATTATTGTGCAACTAACCTTCAAGACTAGACTAATCGTTTACATAAGAGTTCGTTGCTACTTCATGTGCCTTAGAGATTGACCTTGATTAGTGAAGGGGGTCCTCGATCTGTGAAAAGGTTTTTTTTCCGATTCATTCATTTTAAGCTAACTATTGTGCTGCTAAATACAAAGAAACTAACACGGAAAAAATTCTTTTCATGTTTAACCACATCAACACAAAAAATCACGGTTCGCATCATCACATCATTTTCATTTCTTATTCCAAAGATATCAAAAATTGTTCAAAAAAAGTTCAAATTGAGAGGATGTTCTAGAGAGTATTTGTTACAGGGAAATTATAAACATATTGATTAAAAAAATATATTGAGGGTCCTTTGAATTGAATTTTTTCATAAATAACGAAGAGATTTAAAATATTCAATAAATAAAAACCAAAATTAGTTAATCGCGTTAAAACAAGTCGCGATAACAAAAATCCATTTCATGAAAGAATTATTTTTCTCTGTCTTTCAAATGAATAATCATATTTTCTAAAGTGTTCATCAAACTGGTTTTCTCTCTGATTTCTTGTTCAAGACGTTCTGAACCTGTTTATAATGTCCTGGTTTTTATTTGGAGATATGCTACAAAAGACTTGAGGCATGAAATTTCTTCTTCGTCTTTTACAGCAGATTCTTCTTTCTCTTTTAAAATTTGATTCTATTCCATATTCAACTTAGCAATTTTCTATTTTAAGACTTTTTTGTGTTTAAAAGGCAAGATACATATAATAAGGCTTGTGCTAGGTGAGATTTCCAATAAATTTTTCTTGAGTCAAATCTTTCATTTTCACTTACAAATGTACTGTTTTCAATTTTTAACTTAGTAATATCTTTTCCGATAGAGCAGTTGCAAGTTGGGTTTCAACTTTGATTGAAGAAACTTGAGTTTCTTCCGGAGTTTTTTTTGGTGATCTCTGGAACTTGTTGAAAGTGGTCAAGTTCCTCTTTTAATTGAATTGCTTCACGACATTTGAATTGAAAGTTCGTTTTAAGATTTTCTCTGGCTGCTTTTAGGTCTTCCAGTAGGTTATTATTGTCTTGTAGATTTATTTTTTTGAAGAAATTTGACTCTGAAAAAAGTAGGAGAGAGTTAGAAATATTGAAAAGAAATTGCAGATCGGTTATAGACACAACCCATTTTTTTCCAACAGACTAAAAACATAGGTGGAATCGTATTTCATGGATCTTGTTCAGATTGTTATATATTAGAACCGCCAACGCTTGCAGTACCAAAACAGGCTAAAATCACTATATCAGTAGGGATCTGAATGTAATACTTTATAGAACAAGGAAAAACATCTAATTGCTGCAAGCTATTGAACACATTTAATATGCTATAAGGAGAGGTTTAGTTCTATTTAAATGGATAAAATTGAAAAAGTAAATTACTTTTTCTTATAATAAATAAAATTTGAATAGTGTAATTTTTATTTTCATTTCAATATCAGGAAAAGAATAACTGGAAAAGAGAATATTTGTAATATAGTTCGCCAATGACGTTGTAGGCTTTACATTTTAACAATTACGAAAGGAGACATTACCTAAATTCTTGTTTCTAGTAAAACTAAATTTGTCATGAATGGTTTTGGGAAGAAAATAAGATTAAACTAAATATTTGGTATATAATGATATCAGCTGCTGAAAAAGCACATCATTTCAAAATCTAATTTTACTGTAATCTCATTTTTTATTTTCAATGTTCTAATAAGTACGTAAGAAAAATATTTGTGATGTAATTAATTTTCAGTTAAGTTCTATTTATGCAGTAGATTTTAGACATTTACAGATAGGGGAGGAGAGAGTACACATACTCTTGTATATAGTTATATTTTTACATTTCAATCATTTCAATTTATATATTTCATTAAACCTTTATTCGTTTTAAGATTTGTTTATTCATTTATGTATGCTTCTCCTCCTTCCCAATGTATTCAAAGCCTCACTCTTTACCACGCTGCCAGAAAGTTTCCATTTCTCTTAAATACTTCCTTATGACATCCTCCCATACCAACCGGGGACGATCTGATTTTCGTTTGACCCGAGACGGTTGGATGACAAGGACAATCTTTGGCAATCTGACATTCTTCGTCTGCAGAACGTACCCTAGCCATCTCATTATGGTCCTAGAAAGTGGAATTGAACCCTATTTTTGTAAAACCTTCTATTTGGATATTTAAATAAATAAGACTGACAAAGTAAAATTCTTTTTTATAATGAATAAAATTTAAATAGTGTAATTTTTATTTCAATGTTGTAATAACTGGAAAAGCGAATATTTGTAATATAATTTGCTTTCAGTGACACACAAACTTTCAAAATTTTATTTTACTGTAATTTCAGTGTCGTAATAAGTATGTAAGAAACATATTTGTAATATATAATTCATTTTCAGTAAAGCGCCAATAGCGCACTAGGTTTTGGATTTTCACAGAGAGGCGAGGAGACAGTACCGTTACTTTTATGTGTGTAGTATTTTTTTTCAATCTTGATTCACATATTTAATTAAAGCGTTTTTAGTTTTTAGATTCATTCATGTACGTTTCTCCTCCATCCCAATCTATTTAACGCCTCATCGTTTACCCACTCCCAGAAAGTTCCCCTTTCTCTTAAATATTTCCTTATGAATCCTCTTATTCCATCTGAGGACCACCTGTTTTTCGTTTGACCGTTTTTTCCCGTTATTTCTCAACTATTTGTTTTGTATAATTGCTCAAAATACATTTTGGATGTTTGGTGATACATTATTTATGCATAAAATAAGGTATATCCAGTTACTTAAAAAAAACCTTCAGTGCCGTAGACGGTACTTCCGTATTATCCAGTACACACTCGAAAAGTTTGCTAAATTTAAGATCTAAGAAAGCCAGTTTCGTATGCATAAAGACAAATGACGGGTGACAGAATGCATCGGACTCCTATAATTTGTACTATATAGTTGTAGATTAGGTGAGTGTGTAAAGTTGGTTTACCTTACCTTTACTCCCCTATTGTGCAAATATATACCCCAAATTGGTACTTATTCATTATTGAGAAAACAACTTAGTTGACTCAATTTATAGATATGGAGCTGAAACAATTGAGACGCTTGTGGTGTACTTTACCATTACATAACAAGCAACTGTACTATATTATTGCACAAGACCAAGGTATGCGTAATAAAGTCTTTAGGGACTAGTAGTTCCAATAGTATGCCCCCCTCCCTATGGGCCTTGTGGAATCTAGTGGGCCCCACTACTTTCCTTATTTATTTTACATTTTTTGGGGGGCTTGAAGCTGAGTTATTATAGCAGAGTATGACAAAAAGCTAAAAAAAAATATTTTTCTTGCCTTTTCGAAATAAGAAGTGCATTTTAAAGCTACATGGTTCTGATTTAGAGTTTGGCTCCATGTTATTTAAATGAAATTAAAAAAAGAGAAACCCGGAAGGTATTTTAGACTGGAAAATCTTCTGAATTACCCTTCCCTCCCCCAGTACAAAATTCACTCACTTTTTCTTCTCTGTTAATAATATACGATTAATTTTCTATGTTTTTTTTTTACCTCAGTGGTTCTTAATGAATTTGCATTGGTCTATAAAAAAAAGTCCTAAAAAAACAGGACCCTTCTCTTCATAAAGAAAAATCATTGACGTGGCATAAATTTGACCTCAAATAACGAGAATTGTATTTCCATACTACTTCAAGAAAAGCGTTTGGCTCCATTTTATTTAAATGAAATTGAAAAAAAGAGAAACCCTGAAGGTATTTTAGACAAGAGAATCTTCTGAATTCCCCTTCCCTCCCCTAGTAAAATTCACGACTGGACATTTGTTTTTATATAGGTAACAGTTTCTACGTGTAGATAAAATATAATCTATAGTAAGATTCAGAATAGAAGTTGAGATTTTTCCTCTTCTTTGGAAAAATTAAGAATTGGAAAGAACCTTTTTTTCTCTGTTAATAATATACGATTATTTTTCTATGTTTTATTGACTTTGGTGGTTCTTAATGAATTTACATTGGTCTACAAAAAAAGTCCTCAAACAAAACAAACAGAACTGTCTTCTATTCAGAAAGAAAAATCATTGACGTGGCATAAGTTTCACCTAAAATAACGAAAATTTTATTTTCATACTACTTTTTAATGCTAAAGCCAATGAAACAACTCTACTTTTCTTAAATAAAAATGCTTGGATATTTCTTTTCCGTAAGTAAAATGTGACTTTTCAATCCTCCCCCCTCGTCTTAAAAAAAATAATTTCCTATTTCTTTTCCATAGTGTAAAATAAACCATCTTATTTTTCATCTCTACTGAAAGTAACCCTTTGAATTCGATGGCCTTCAAACATATTACAAACGTTTTCATGCTATACTGATAACATTCTTCAGAATAGAGCGTTTAGTATTATGCAGAGAACTATTGTGTTATAATGGGATTTTATTGAAGAAATTTTGCTTAAAAGTGAAACATGAAATGGGATTTGATTTTCATTCTAGTATGTTCTTGGAATAATTTATTACGAAAATGGTAAAAAGAACATATATATATTTGTTTATAAATTATATAGCTCACTAGATATTTACTTGATAATTCAATAGCTACGAAATTTTAATAAAACTATCTCTCATCCACTTATATTCACTAAACATAATAAAAAAGAAAACTTACCTTTTACGTAGAATCACTATAATCCAAATTTTTTTTCTCAGACATAATTTATTCACTTAACTATTCTGGACCAGTCAAGTATCGTTAAACTAATGATAATATGATTATTGATTTTTAACCTTATATGTACATTTCAGAAGGTCTTGGGTTTCCCCCATAACCCCCGGCCCTATATCAAGAAAAAATTAACCAGTCACAATAGCTATTACTTAATAAAGATTTTCCCAAAAACCTTGCAAAACTGAAAAAAACAATCAGTTAAGTAACTAGGTTTTCCCTTAAAGTCTTCCCTTGTTGAGAAACTAATTGGGTTTTCCCAAAATTGTTCACAAATATGTTATGTAACTAAGGTTTTCCCCAAGGTCTCTGTTGACAAAAACATTTCTGGGTTTTCCCCCGTGACCTTGAACTTGGGACTCAGGGACTACGTACTCCCTATCAAAGGCCTATAGCAGCAAGCTTAATGGAAAGGCACTCCCTACTAAGGGCTAGTACCTCTTTTAGTAGTTGAAAGGGATGGGAGAACAACTAACGCCCCTCTCACGCCCACTATTTCCTCAAACACATCCAATCAAAATTTTTAGATAGCTATTTTGTTTAATATAGCTGGAGGTTTTGTAAATTAGGTCTTTGAGGATGACAAACCCCTCACAGCACTCAGGGCAAGGTTTTTAATTTATGCCCATGGGGCATATAAGGTATTTATACAAAGCGTTCTCGTATAAACTCAAAAAGGGTTCATTCGGTTGGAAACTGAAAATGCTAGTGCTCTTTTTAATAGTCGAAAGTGATTGGAGGGCATCTAGTCTCCCTCCCACACCAACCCTCCCATTTTCTCATTATTTTTAAAAACTAAATTTTGCCTTAAGATTAAATCAAAATCCACTGTGTTAATGCTAATTTCCAATAAGGCATCTCAGCAGTATCCCAAGAACGATTAAGGGTATTATGTTCAAACTTCCAGGGCTACTTCTTCTTTTAAAATTTAACCAAATCAAAATAGCGTAAGTGTTCCAAGCTATCAAAGACAGTAAAAAGATTTTTTTCGAATGGTATCAAGTTTTCTATTTCAGGACAACTAGAGGAGGTATGATACTAAATTAAACACCACTATTTGTGTCTAGATTTTTAAAAGGGTGCATATTATTAAAAATTGCTGAAAATTTTTCTCCAGCATACAAATAACAGGCCAAACTATAAAGTCTTAAAAAAAGATTTAAACAATTATTTTCTTTTTCCCTGAAAAGACTATGCTAATATAAAACGAACAGAAATTAATTAAAAACTTTTACAACAAAAAAATTTTTTCAAAGAAAAATAAAGAACTCCATTGAACCAAAAATGAGCAAAAATAAAATCAAATAATTTACCAAGCGTGAAACTACCACAAATCAGCATCGATAAATAAATGAAACCCAAAACAAACAGAAATTACAATAAATAACCCAGTCAAACTCAAACCGAGCAGAAATTAACATGAGTTGGGCTCAAATCCCCTATGCCTTCCCAAGGCCAGAACATAATTTGCACTTTACTGAAAAAGATACAAATGAATGTGCATTGTCAGTTTATTATACATATACTGATATTTAGTAATCAAAATGTTAATATTATTTGATTTATTAAAGTTATGAAAGTAAAAACATTTATATTCTTTGGTTTCATTTGGGTTTCATTTGTTTATCGATGCTGATTTGTGGTAGTTTCACGCTTGGTAAATTATTTGATTTTATTTTTTGCTCATTTTTGGTATAATGGAGTTCTTTACTTTCCTTTGAAAAACTTATTTTCTGGAAAAGTTTTTTAATTAATTTCTAATAATATCCAGTATGTTAAATTAGTCTGACAAGGTCTGCTGCTATTTCATTGGTTTCCTCCATGTAAACAGCATGACCGTTACAAAGCAGGAAGCTGCAAGAAGGACAGAAGGAAGCTACTGGAGGGAATAACATATCTTTAGCGTTTTTCCTGCAACATATAATTCGTATATTATATTTAACTTTAATTTACCCCTACATTTCGTATTGTAGTTCAATGTGGTTGGGTACTTTCTCTTCAATCATTAGCCGAGGGATGTTGTTCAAAATAGTGTTATTAGAAGTAATTAGAAAACTTACTAATATTAGCCCTTCTGAATCATTTTGGCAGTGGGTTCAATTGGGGCGAGAGAGGGGGGTATCGGCCCCCTAGAATTTCAAAAATCAATTTTTTGTAACTTTTATTGAAAAATTGTTAATTTTGGCATTTTCATAGAAAAAAAAAGTACAACACAATTGCATCCCTCTAGGTTTTGGAAAATAAGTCTTTAGTCCCCTTCCCTTAGTTTCTGTGAATTGACGCTACTGTTTGATGAGAGGATTATATTATGCTTAAAATTTTCGTATTTCCGCTGGCTTGTTTCTGTGATTAAATAAAAAAAATCAACTGAAAATAATATGCAACATTAAAACATAAAACAAAAGGAAATTATTACGTATATGAAGAGGGTTAAACCCCTCCTCAGCATCTCACTCTTCCTATTAAATTTTGTAGAACTTTAGAAAAATTTCCTGTTCTAATTAAACGACCCGTTTTGTTTCAGGAGGTGTTATTAATGTATTGAAACTAATTACAAACTTCAGCGTAAAGAGAGAGGTTTTGAGGGGGGAGGGGGCAACCCCCTTCACGCAGGTAACAGTTTAACATTTTAAATTTTAATTGTTTGTTTTAAGTTTTAATGTTGCTCCTTACTTTCAGTTGAAAAAACTTGTTTTTTTTATTTAATTTTTGATGTTTTTTAATAATACTTGGAAATCCGGCTTCACCTCCATGGAAAAATTTCTCCATCTCCACGGAAGGATCCTCTAGCTAGACAATTCAATCCTGGTGAAAATGTACCTCGGGCAATTACCATTAATTGTACCGTAAGTAATATGTGATATATTTAAAATATAAAATTGTTTCCAAATACTTCAAAATAAAATAAAATTATTTCGTTCTAAATATATTTCCGATGTAAATTAAACTCCCCCCTAAGTGAGTTTAAATCCTGTTTCGAACTTGAGTTTAAATTCTTAATTATTTGAAAAAAACTACGTTTTCTAAAGAGTTAAAGAGGCTGAGTTACAAGGTCGAACCTTAAAACGTACAGGGATTAGGAGGCAAAGTTGGGGGGCTGCCGCCCCCCAAACCCCCCGCTTTCGCAGCCTTTAAATAAAAAAAAAAATTTTAAACTGAAAGTAAGGAGCGACATTAAATCTTAAAACGAACAGAAATTATTCCGTATATGAAAGAGGCTGTGCCCTCCTCAACGCCTCGCTCTTTACGCTAAAATTTGACTTTCTCACAACTCTTTTTTTAAACAATAAAAACTTTAGCGTAAAGAGCGAGGCGTTGAGGAGGGCACAGCCTCTTTCATATACGGAATAATTTCTGTTCGTTTTAAGATTTAATGTCGCTCCTTACTTTCAGTTTAAAATTTTTTTTTTATTTAAAGGCTGCGAAAGCGGGGGGTTTGGGGGGCGGCAGCCCCCAACTTTGCCTCCTAATCCCTGTACGTTTTAAGGTTCGACCTTGTAACTCAGCCTCTTTAACTCTTTAGAAAACGTAGTTTTTTTCAAATAATTTCTACACGTTTTTGTACAGTTTATTACTTATTATTGCTTGACTAACTGTTAGCTGATCGTGTCAGGAGTTGAAGTTGGGGGGCTGCCGCCCCCCAAACCCCCCGCTCTTGAACATTCTTGTGTTAAGGCTTTTAATTCCTGAATACTCAAATCACGTCGTACAGGGTGCCTCCTAATCCCTGTACGTTTTAAGGTTCGAACTTGTGACTCAGCCTCTTTAACAGCCCCCCAACTGTGCCTCCTAATCCCTGTACGTTTTAAGGGTCGACCTTGTAACTCAGCCTCTTTAACTCTTTAGAAAACGTAGTTTTTTTTCAAATAATACACATAAACAGGTTAGACATGCTTTGTTATGAAAATTGACGCGCAGATATTTTCATAACAAAGCATGTCTAACCTGTTTATGTGTATTATTTGAAAAAAACTAAGGTTTTTCGTAAATGTAAATTCGGGGGATAATTTTTTCGGTCTGAAAATATCAAAAGGCCCTAACAGGTCGAATTCTGCTTCGAATGAGTCCTCATTCAACCGGATCCGTTGCCAACTGTGGCCTGTAGGCGTGGCTAAGAAAAAAAAAGAAATGATGATGATGAATTTTAAGTGGCTATATTTGGTTTTTTGAAAACAGGGAAGGAGTGATCGGATTAAGCTGAAATTTCGAGGATAAGCTCCCGGGCCCTAGGAAAGCTTAACCTCTAAATTTCAGCCCAATCGGACAACGTTAAAGGGGGGCTGTGGTGGGAGGGTCCAAACTTCCGGCCCAGTTTACCCCATGAAGATAAAGTCGGAGGAGGATGAAATTTTGCAAGTTTCTTAGTTTGAGCTTGGGCTACAAAATGCGATTACCGCCGTCTCTCTGCGACCTCTAGGACCTGAAATCGCTTAACATTGTGGTGGGTCGCCTCTTTATAGAGGCACAAGTGTGCCTCCTTGATATGAAGAAAAACCACATTTTATGCTCAGCCAAAACATCCCTTTAAAGTACAAAAGACGGATGACTATATTCGCAAAGGAACTTGATACTTGATGAATTCCAGAGTACCTTGTAATGCTTCGCATGCATTCTACACTTTTTGTTTTACAGACCGTCAGATGTGAAATGTGGAAAAAGCCGCCGGTAGGATGACGGTATTAAATAAAGAAGATAGTTTGAATTTCGCGAGAATATTTGACAAAAAATCAAGAGACAAAATTTTATACAAAATAGTTTCAAGTAGCATAGGAAGTATCAAGTGATCATAAGAATGCGGGCATTTAAGGATCAAAATACTTGACAAAAAATCACGAGACAATGTTTTATACAAAATAGTTTCACGTAACATAGGAAGTTTCAGGTGATCATAGGAATGCGGGCATTTAAGAATATTGCGAATAAACTATTGGTCAGCGTAAGAAGGAAGAAAGGTGCCCCCCAATAGGAGTTGAGCCAATCATGGAATAGCTCTTAGCGCAAAGAGTCAAGACGAGTGTTTTATAGGGTTGGAAAAGTGTTTTTCGAGGCATTATTATTATATTAAGTATTCAAAACCCTGGCATTATTATATATTATTATTCAGAACCCAGACATTATGTTCCTACTGAAGTGAAGCCTTGTTTATACACATACATTGTTGTACACCTGAAATGTAAGTCTTAATAAAACCATTACTTTTCTATTTGTGTTTGTTTCACTTATATGCCTGTATCTTATCGCATAGTAAATAACTAGTTCCATTGTCTCCATTGGAAACGTTCCCAAGGAATCTGATAAACCCACGAAATATGTCTATGCTCCTTGATTGATGGCTCCCCAGCCTAATTAATCACCTCACAAGGAAATTCAAATTTATTATTTAATCTATTTTATTTTCTTCCATAGGAAGTGGCGCGGTCACCCATTTACCTTACCCCCATTTTAGTTGGCGCGATTGTAAATACCCCCGGTAGAAGTGGCGCGATTCATAGCGTTACAAGAGCAACGTAAAATACTCCCCATTACGAGTGGTGTAATATTTAACGGCACAAGCGGCGCAGTCCTTATTGCCACAAGTGGCGCGGTACTAAACGGCGCAAGTGGCGCGATCAGAAAACTGATAAGGTGCAAGTAAATAGCTTAAATCCCTACCACCACAATCCTACCGACCACGCCACTTGTGGTGGTATCAGATGGGTTTATCAGATTCCTTGGAATCTGAGATGTGGTACTTGCGTGTTGTAGCGATCGCACCAAAGAAATGAAGGTAGGTTAATCCTAATGAAATATACCAAATTATAATGAAAATATAAAACTTGAGTGACAAAACTAAGGAAAATACAACAGAGAATTATGGAAAGCAGGCTGCCCAGAACAAATTATATTAAATACGTAACCTAGCCACCTCTATATATTAAATATTCAATTAAAATATTCCTGCATAGTAGTTTATATCTCTCAGGCCAACTTGATTATTTCCGACTGGAGACAGAAAATGAGTTTCATTACAGATCAAGAACAAAGTATGGTCGCTATAACAAGTAAGTACCGGAGAAGTACTAGCGGTAGTAGCGATAGTAGTATGAGTAGTAATAGTAGTAGTATTAGTAGTAGTAGCAGTAGTAGTAGAAGTAGTAGTAGTAGTAACAGTAAAGTTCAGTCTCCCTAAATGGCGTGAAGTATCTTCTCTTTTTGTAATTGTTCATGTCCCTTCTAGGGGCCGTCACACAGTATCAAATATTGCTTGATATGCTGTAGATAAAAATATACATTAATGCATTCATCAGTAAATCAATAGCAGGCATTTCATTTTTACCTTCGCTCCAGCGGAAGATCCAGGCTCATCAAACAATGACCAAATTCTTGGTTTTATGTGTTGCCATGTAGTTAGGCTGCCCGTGACAAATTCCTCTTCATAGCCAAATTTTCTTGCGATTTCCTCATCAGTTGGTTTTTCTGAGTCAATATCTAATTTATCCAATATCGCCAACGTATTCTGTAAGAAGTAATGCATTTTATAAATATTTTAATACAGTAGTATACTGTATTTAGTCTTTGCTAAGCTTACGAGCTTTAAAATCACCATGGTAAAATTTATGCTGTCAATGAATTTCAATAAAACTAGAATTTTATTGATTTTAAATAGAATACCATTTTCCAAATTTTTTCATTTCCCACTTTCGTGACTCTTCTGCATTCGTCTGTTTTTCATCAGCAAGCTGAACGTGTGAGGCGAGGAAAGAGCCGAAAATGGTCGAACCGTTTAGAATTCCATTTTCCAATTTTTTTCATTTCCCACTTTCGTGACTCTTCTGCATTTGTCTGTTTTTCATCAGCAAGCTGAATGTGTGAGGCGAGGAAAGAGCCGAAAATGGTCGAACTGTTTAGGAGTGAGAAACAATTACCATCAAGAATTTGTTTTATGGAGAACAGTTTTCAAATAAGTGAAAAGCAATCCGCTCCCAAGTGTCATCTTTGCAAGTGGGGAAAGAAGGGGGTGTCTTTTTCCACTAAGTATTATATGTAATGTATGTATGTATGTATGTATTTCCAAAAAAGGTCATCGGACCATAAGAAAAAAAACAGAACATAAACATAACAAAACCACAAAAAAGACAAATAAATTAAAAAGCAAAAACGTACTTATATATGAATCTTTACGAAAATATTTATAAAGACATACATCTTTCACGATGTATCAGCCCTTCATCAACATACTTAGTCAGATTCCTTAATGTCATTTTAACTCGTGATCCTACAATACCTTCCACCCACCTTCTATCTGTCAACACTAAAGAAAAACACTCTTTTCTCAGATCCGCCAATTCCTTACGATTCCCAAAAAATAAAAAATGTCCGCATCATCTTCCCCACACATCTGACAAGGAATTGGGTTAACACTGTTACCCCAAAATTTCCTCTCCCTTTCCCCAATATCAATCGACCCTCCCCTTAAATTCAAAATCCATTTTATTTCTTCCCCTTTCGACCCCAACTTAAAATAAACTTCTTGCCCCTACGTTTCCTTCACCGTACTATACAGACTCAGAGATCCCGAGGCCTCCTTCCAAGCCTGCCACTGCTGTATTCCTTGCTCATTTAGCCTTTCTTTTACATTATCAACCACTGTATCCAAATTCGATCCCTGACCTTTATTCCAAAAATACGAATATCCTACATCATCTAAAATTTTCTTAACTTCTTGCGGTCACCCTACCTCTAACTTATCCTCTAACAAACTAAAATACGCTTCTTTCGCTAGCCTATTTTTACTTCTTAAATTTTTTGTCCAAAACTTCACCATTCTTATTAACCTATCTTTTCTTAACCTACTTAGTCCTAAATCCCCCTCCAGTACAACACTGTGAGTAGATTTATGGGCCCTAAAAACTCTCATAAAATAATTTCTTTGCATTCTCTCCCACTCCTCACTTTTTCTAAAACCCCGAAGCTCACAACCGTAATGCATAACCGGGAGGAGTTTAGTCCTAAATAAATATTTATGCATTGTTAAGTCCTAAATCTTTCCAACCTCACTTTTTAAAATTAACTTCATACACATATTTTTCTTTTGTACTCTTTGCTTAACCTCCTGTGCATACTTACCATTCCAAAAAAACTTAACCCCTAAATACACCAATTCTTTTTAATCTCTATAAAATCACCTTTAAATCTAAATTCATCATCTTTCCTTAATTTTTCACCTTTCCTAAAAACTACAATTACCGTTTTCTTCTTATTTAATTCTAACCAAATAATGTGCGATATGACAGTTAATATGATATGAAAGTTAAAACTTAGCTTTTGAACTGACTCTTGTTAATCATGACATTTGAGCGGATAAGCACGGTCGCAGAGACCCTCTCAGCTATGCGAGTAAATTGACATTTTCTGTAAAAGCTTGAGAATCGGGAAGGAGCAATTAGTTGTTTTCTGAGAACCCTCCCTTCCCCTTAGTTAAACTAGTTCTGCTAAAATGCTACAGTTTTCAAAGCCTATTTTCACATTTCTGTCACTACATTAAATTTCGCTTGCATTTTTTGTACAAGATTGATTTTACAGCATCAAAATTAGTTTTCGAAATTAATGGAACTGTACATTGAATTATGAGGATGTTCATTGGAGACGAATCCAAGTAGGCCATATTACTTGTTTTATCTTATTTTCTAAGATTTAGTCAAACAAACGACATTACTAAATGAACACAATATGAACTGACTATTTATCAGGGCTGTTATTTAGTTATTTAGTACCCTTACCAGAAAAAAGATAGTCCACTTAAAAATTAACTATTTAATATTCCATGGATAGCCGCACTTTCCAGGAAGATTTTTGTATTTCTATTTCAGAGGATACAGAACATCTATTAGCTGGAAATAAGATTAAAGAAGTTGGATTCTATTTTTCACGACATGTAGCATATAGGCTAAAGGATATGTATCGTTACTTTAGAAACAAATAATGACAAAGAAAAAAAGAGAGTCAGCGTAAAAAGGCCTAGATGTTATCCTTTTTCTTTTTCCATCTTGTTTTGACAACAGACAAAGATACGAGGTCAGCCTTGCTTCAACGCGAGACTGAAAGATGGTGGGAGTGTATCTTGGCGTGTCATTTGGAATTTCAGAATCATATAAATGATAAAAAGTATTGAGAATTAGTGACTCTAATAACCCGTACAGAACCTTAACAACTACCTGACTGTAAAGAGCTAGAAAGAAATTGGCTAGAAAGCTAAACATCTAGTCGTCAACATCTAGCTAGAAAGAGCAAAAAAGAATCGGATTTTACTTTTAACGATCCCTAGTATAGGGTTTAAAGTATATTGTTGCAATTCATAGTTAGTTTTAGAACTGAAGTTTTAGAATAAAACAAAATCTTAAAAGTCCCTGATCGTCTTGTTTTCGAAAACTGAGCAATATAGAACTCTTGACAAAGCTCTCATGAAAAGTGCCTATATTGATAAGCGAAATTTTCTACAGCGTAAAGTACTACAGGCAGAAGAAGCATCAAAAAGAAGAGACTCAAGAACTGTTTACAGAATCATCAATGATATCATAGGGAAACGACCGACAAATAAAGACGGCCCTGTCAGAGGTCCACCGGGGGTGTTGGTGACAGAACATAGTGCAGTCAATGAATTATTTGCTAATTATTTCGAAAGTTGACTGAACAGACCCGCCCAAAAGAGCCCCCTGAAATTCCAGAAATTGAAAGGCTAGCGCTCTTTTTAATAGTCGAAAGTGATCGGAGGGCAACTAACCCCCCTCACACGCCCATTATATCCCCAAACACATTCAATAAAATTTTTAGATAGCCATTTTTTTCAACATAATTGGAAGGTCCAGAAATTATGTCTTTGAGGATGTTACCCCCCCCCCCCTTAGCCCTCAGGGCAAGAGTTTTATGTTATGCGCTGGGGGCATTTAAGGTATTTATAGAAAGGGTGATCGTATAAACTTTGGAGGGGCTCATTGGATTCGTGATCAGAAGTTGTGGTGCCCTTTTTAAGACTCAGAGCGATTGGAGGATGGATACCCCCCCCCCACCTCATGTTAACCGAAACGCATCTGACAGAAATTTTGAGGTGGTCATATGTTGTAGATACTTTGGAAACAGCTCATTCGAATGGAAATTGAAAGGGCCACTGCTCTTTTTAAAAGTCGAAAGTAGTTGGAGGGCAACTAATTCCCCTCCCTCACCCGCCATTTGCCCAAACACATCGAGTCAAAATTTTTAGATAGCTACTTTTGTTCAACGTATTTGAAAGGGTGATAGTATAAACTTCTGAGGGGGCTTGTTCTTTGGTAATCAGAAGTTCTAGTGCCCATTTTAAAATTCAGAGTGATTGAAGGGCGGATAACCCCCACCCCTTCAAATCTTGTATTTTCCCGTACTTCGAAAAAGTCTCACTAACTTGTGTAGTTGAAAGGTTTGGAAATTATGTCTTCGACAACATACCTTCTCAAGACCAAAGCATAATTTGCGCTTTACTGAGTGGCTATGGATTGTCAGTTTAGTTTACAAATATTGATATATTCCTTAAATTTCTAATAGTTTTTAATTTATTAAAGTTATAAAAGTTAAAACATTTTAAACGTGTTATGTTTATTTAAATCATACAATAAATAACCGAGAGCAAAAATCAACTTGAGTAGGGCTAACAACCCCCAAGCGCAAATTGTGTTCTTGTCATGAGAAGGCATAGGGTTTATCAGCCCTAATCATGTTAATTTTTGCTCGTTTTGAGTTTGACTTGGCTACTTATAGTAATTTCTACTTTTAAAACCTTGTCTTGTGGAAAAAAAAAATTCCTAAATTATTCTGTCAAAAGCTGTGTTTTTAGTTGATGGTTTAAAATTGGCTGACGCTAGTGGCTCAATTGGCTGACAAAATGTGAGAAGTTTGAAAGCCCCGTTTCAACAATTGTGTTGAATAAACGGTTTTCTTGCACTTTCATTACTTGATTTTCTTTTCGCTTTATCTATTAAACGACCAACAAGAACAGACCATAACATTTCAGATCGCATAAGAAAAATTTTCTAGGGGATGGGCTCTAGAAAAAATTACATTAGAGTAGTACCAGTGAAATGAATAGGCTTAAAAGTTATCGGGCTGTAATAACCAGTATCACTGAGATAATACCCCCGATTACCAAATTTCAAAAATTCCTTTTCCCTGCGGTAAATAAAAAAAAAAAACTAAAAAAAATTCTCAAATTTTGATAACCTTATTTTCCAAGGGGGGGGGGGGTGTTTTCTGCGGGTATTTACTGGGGGGGGGGGGTTATTTTTCACAGGGGGAGGTCTATTTTCCGTGGAGGGGTATTTTCCTCGGGGTGTATTTTCCGGGGGTATTCAGCCAGGAAGTGCAATTGGGGGCTGGCGGCCAGCCTTCCTCTGCTTTCACACACCTTTCCTGTATACCTTGCCCAAATTCTTCCAGGTACCCATTTAGAGCTGGGTTGAAAGATTTGAGCTTACAGAGTCGTGCCACTGACCACCCGTTCCAATCTAAATAACCAGCAACATAAAGACTCCAACCTCTGTCCTCGCGAAAAAGGTTTCAAGTCTAGCGTGCCACCCACTCTGCTAGGACAAAAGAGAATGTAAAGAGCTTAAAACGAAGAGAAATCACTATGAATGTATGAATGAAACCTGAAAGGAATAAAAATAAAAGTAAATTATTGATCGAAACCTTGAATAATTTAAAAAAAAAGTTTTTCCGAGGGAAATAAAGAGCGAAGTTGAAACTTAAAACGGACAAAAATTATTACTTCACAGCCTATCTAGTATATATCAATAAAACTAACATAGATAAACAAACTAATTATGTTTCCCTATGTTTCTAGGATTATAGAAAACTAGCACTTTACTGAACAGCATACAGAAAGATTGGATTGAATCATCAGGTTGTATTTTGGTTCCGCCAGCTATAATACCAACAGTGAGCAATATAGCCTACAATCTTAAATTGTAATAAATATACTTTAGTATTACTTGAAATGAGGATCAAATAAGACATAATATGAACTCTGGAAGACTGGTTATTTCTCTCAATACAACAGTGAATTTCAAGTTATGATATAAATTATAAGGCTAGTCTACAGTTCTAATACTGTCAAGATGGTTTTGCTCCGAGCTTGTCAACAAACTAATCATGACTTGTCCTTTTTAGAACCAAAACCAGAGCCAGTCATTGAACTAAGCCATTGTGCAGAAGTGATACCATATTAAACGAAAAAATAAAAATAAAACAACAATCCTAAAATTGATTGTTGCTTTGTCTTGAGGGGGATTGATCCTAAAAGGGATTGATAATATTTTTATTCTACAAAAAGTGTATTTAATTGGTTTGCTTTTATTGTACCAAAACTCCTATATTATTTTGTGTTTTCAGTAAAGCGCTATTTTTCTATAATCTTAGAAACATAGGGAAACATAATTAGTTTGTTTATCTGTATTAGTTTTATTGATACATATTAGATTGACTGTAAAGTAATAATTTTGGTCCGTTTTACGTTTCAACTTCGCGCTTTACTTCCCTCGGAAATACTTTGTTTCTTAAAATTAATCTTTGTTCGTTTTTGAATAAAATTTTATGTAGAAGCAACGCTGCCATGGTCTTTTTTTATTTATACGGAGAAATGTATATTCGTTTTAAGTTTAAATGTCACTCCTTAGTTTCAGTTGAAAACTTATTTTTAATATAATTTGTAATTTACCGATCTAAGGAAGATAAGACACCTCGAGAAAATACTGCAGACAACCTTGACAACTACGAAAAACTTTCAGTCTATAACATAAAGTTAATTATCCATACTTCACAAAACATTACATGTTTTTCAGGAACGTTTGTGTTTCGATGAACAATAGCTGCTTTTACTAGATAGAATAGGCTGTGAAGTAATAATTTTTGTCCGTTTTAAGTTTCAACTTCGTTCTTTACTTCCCTCGTAAAAACTTCGTGTTCTAAATTAATTTGATAATAACCGAGATAAACTGTCACCAATAACAATTGATTCATTACAAGATGCTACTAATTTTCTAAAACCATTGAAAGCTCCTAGATTAGATGGTATTGTCAATATAGTTTTTAAACAAAAAAAAATTCACGTCTTGGCTCCCACTTTACTTAAAATATATAAAGCATGTTTGAATTTTAAGTATTTTCCAAGGGATTGGAAAAATGCTAAAACTATAGTAATTCCTAAACGAGGGAGAATCTTCTTATTGACCCATGAGCTGGATACTAGTTTTGGGCAAAATATTCGAGCGAATGTTATCATATATTTTGAAGGATTTAAATATTAATAAGGACTGCATTTCTAAAACCAGTTTGGATTTGTTAAAGGTAAAACAACAGTAGATGCTCCGGACAAACTCGTCACAACCGTGGAAGAAAATGATAAGTTGAAGAACTTTACACTTTGCCTTCTCTTTGATATCAAAGATGCCTTCGACAGTGCATGGCACCCAGGGATTTTAAAAAAGTTATTAGAATTAGGTTGTCCCACTCCCTAGTTATGTTGATTAATAATTATCTATCAGATCGATCAGTTTCTTATGGTGATAAAGCTGATAATATAACTCGTATCCTCAAAAATTCGTTCCCACAAGGAAGCATACTCTCTCTGTTCTGTTAAAGTGGACAATTTGCTTCGTTCAGTTTCCGATAGGTTGTACAATGCAAGCGTATGCTGATGCTATCTGTAAAATAATATTTTTTAAAGATGCAAATTTCCTAGATCATACAGCTAAAAAGGTATTCACTCTATTTGAAAAATAGGCAGATGAAAATAAATTAAATATGTATGTTAATAAATACGAAGCTATCATCTTAACGAAAAAAAAGAAATTCCACAGATTAATCTTTGGTTTTTAAGCCATAGAATACCAATAAGTGATAAAGTAAGATACTTCGGCTTAATTTCTGGACAGAAAATTACTTTGGAATGATCATGTTGATAGTAAAATAAAAGTCGCCAGACAATATTCAACAAAATTGTTATATGCCACCAGAACCAATTGAAGCATTAAATCATTTCCCCTAAGAAAGTTATATAAAGCTGCTACTGAATCCACCATTTTATATGCAATACCCGTATGGCTGTCAACACTGAATAAAAAGGAAATTGTAAAAAAGTTAGTTTCTGTCCAAAGAATTTCCATGGTTTTAATTTCCAAAGCTTTTTTATCCGCTAAAACTGAGACAATAACAGCTTTAGCGGAATGCCTTCTTATTGATTTTAGAGCCAAAGTGATATCTCTCACCAGATATCTGAAAAGAGGACAGCCTGATTGTTGGCCACCTCTGAATAATTTAAATAATCATAATTTAAATGAACATACACATTATACGGACTCGCAAGTAAATTATATATTCGGTAATTCCCTTTCTACTTCTAATACTATAAATGAAATTCGGAAAACCTTACGCAAAAACCTGTATAAGAAATGGTATGAGTTATTCTGCCAAGCTGTTAAGCCTTCGACCCTTCAGTTTTTACTGATCATACTGACCTTCTTCAAGTCACAAAAATTATTCCTAATTATAAACTGGCACAAATTGTAACTTGTCATTGTAAATTAAATTCATTTTTATGTAGAATTAATTAAAGTAATTGTTCCACTTTTGATTGTGGTGACGAAGAGACTTTATATCATTATTTTTTGAGTGTAATTTTATTGAAAATGAAAAAAACCAAAATGCAATTTAAATTACAAAGGTTTTCCTACTCTAATACTTTTAATATTAATGTTATCTGGTTTGTTAAAGAGGCTCGGTATAACGTTTTGGATTACTTGAACCGAAGAAAGAGACTGGATATTGTATAATTTTTTTTCTCTGCTTCTTCTTGCCTTCATTCACTTACTTTTAAGTATTAATAAATGTCATCCATTCATTGCTTTTCGTGATGTTTAGTGTTTTGTTTGTGTTTTTCGTTTCTGATATTTCTGATATTACACTTGTCAGGAATCGATAGAACTCAATTTTCTTCAAAATATTTTAGCGTCGTGTGTCCGCTTTGCCTAGTCTACATGCCCAGTAAGTTACAAGCCGATTGGAAACAAAGGAATTCGGGACCTATTTCGGGTAATATTATGTATCAATTTTGAGATAACCATTTTGTTTAACGTAGTTGAAAGTTCTGGAAATTAGGTCTTAGAGGATGACAACCACCCTAACAGCCTTTAGGGTAAGGGTTGTATTTTATGCCCTGGGGGCATATAAGGTGTTTATAGAAAGCGTTGTCGTTTCAAAAAGGGCTCATTCGATTGGAAATCGAAAGGCCTAGTGCTCTTTTTAATAGTCGAAAGTGATTGGAGGGCAACTAATCAGTGGCAACGCTGTAGCGTTGTCTATAGTAAAGGCTATACGGCTCCAATGTTTTATTATTTTTTTTTCCCAGAGGCACTTCATATGGAAGGGGTAGTCGTAAAAGCTTCAAAGGGGGCTCATTCGATTGGAAATCAAGAGTTCTAGTGCCCTTTTTAATAGTTTAAAATGATTGGAGGGCAACTAGCCCCCCCCCCACGCCCATCATTCCCCCAAACACATCCAATCAAAATTTTGAGATAGTGATTTTGTTCAGCGTAGTTGATTTCCAGATAGAAAGTATATTTTTGAGGAGGATACTCCCCCACAACCCTCAGGGCAAGGGTTTTAAGTTATGCCCTGGGGGCATATAAGGTTTTTATAGAAGGCGGTGTCGTAGAAACTTCAAAACAGGCTCATTCGATGGGAAATTAAAGAGCTAGTGCCCTTTTTAATAGTCAAAAGTGATTGGAGTGTAACTAGCCCCCTCCCCCCACGCCCATCGTTTCCCCAAACACATCCAATCAAAATTTTCAGATAGCCATTTTGTTCAGCGTAGTTGATTTCCAGATAGAAAATATATTTTTGAGGAGGACGCTCCCCCACAACCCTCAGGGCAAGGGTTTTAAGTTATGCCCTGGGGCATGTAAGTTTTTTATAGAAGACGTTGTCGTAGAAGCTTCAAAACAGGCTCATTCGATTGGAAATTAAAGGGCTAGTGCCCTTTTTAATAGTCGAAAATTATTGGAGGGCAACTAGCCACCCAAGCCCATCATTCCCCCAAACACTTGTAATAAAAATTTTGAGATAGCCATTTTGTTCAGCGTATTTGATTTCCAGGTAGAAAATATATTTTTCTATCTTTCTATTTTTCAATTTCCAATCATTCGATTGCAAATTCAAAGGGATAGTGCCCTTTTTAATAGTAAAAAGTGATTGGAGGGCAACTAGCCCCCCCCCCTACGCCCATCATTCCCCCAAAAACATCCTTATCAAAATTTTGAGATAGCCATTTTTGTTCAGCGTAGTTGATTTCCAGATTGAAAATATATTTTTGAGGAGGACACTCCCCCACAACCCTCAGGGCAAGGGTTTTAAGTTATGTCCTGGGGGCATATAAGGTTTTTATAGACGGCGTTGTCGTAGGAACTTCAAAACAGGCTCATTCGATTGGAAATTAAAGGGCTACTGCCCTTTTTAATAGTCGAAAGTTATTGGAAGGCCACTAGCCCCCCCCCCCACGCCCATCATTTCCCAAAACACATCCAATCAAACTTTTGAGATAGCCATTTTGTTCAGTGTAGTTGGTTTCTAGATAGAAAATATGTTTTTGAGGTGGACACTCCCCCATAACCCTCAGGGCAAGATTTTTAAGTTATGCCCTGGGGCATATAAGGTTTTTATAGAAGGCGTTGTCGTAGAAACTTCAAAACAGGCACATTCAATTGGAAATTCAAAGGGCTAGTGCCCTTTTTAATATTCGAAAGTGATTGGAGGGCAACTAGCCCCCCCCCCCCCCCACGCCCAGCATTCCCCCAAACACATCCAATCAAAATTTTGAGATAGCCATTTTGTTCAGCAAAGTTGATTTCCAGATAGAAAATACGTTTTTGAGGAGGGCAATCCCCCACAACCCTCAGGGCAAGGGTTTTAAGTTATGCCCTGGGGGCATATAAGGTTTTTATAGAAGGCGGTATCGTAGAAACTTCAAAAAAGGCTCATTCGATTGGAAATTCCGAGGGCTAGTGCCCGTTTTAGTAGTCGAAAGTGATTTGAGGGCAATTAAACCCCCTCTCACGCCCACCTTTTCCCCAAACACATCCAATCAAAATTTTAAGACAGCCATTTTATTAAACGTAGTTTTAAGTTCTGGAAATTAGGGCAAGGGTTGTAATTTAAGGATTTTTAACAGGTATTTGTATCTCCTGAGCTTAAGTTTAAAATGGCCTTTACTTTTCTTTGAAAACTTATTTTTCGAAAAGTTTTTTTTTTAATTAATTAATAACAATAACAATATTGATACAACCACATACTTGGAATGTATAGCCAGGATTTTGAGCGTCCGGGGGGTATTTTCCGGAGGGTTGTATTCTCCGTGGGGAGGGGAGGGGGGTAATCGCCGTATTCTCCGGGGGTAAAATTCAGTGGTGGTGAAGAGTGATAGTATGCGAGAGGCAGTAAATCTAATTCTCTTTTCCAGTCATTTAGACTGGAAGTCCTCGCATGCTTTTGGCTCAGTAAAGGTGCAACATTCCTAAATTTTTCCTAATAGGTTAGCAGGCGGGCTGGACCAAAAGTTTTAGAGTGATCAAATGACCATTTTGGTCTCCTACTCACATAGATCGAACGTGTTTAAATTGTTCTGATTCATGCAAATTGTAATATATCCATTATTCCAATAAAAAATCTGTAGTAGAAGGGCAAGGAACTGGGGTATTTGGGGGGGGGAATAGGATTCAATTTTGATATTTTTCCACAGGACGTTGGTCGGTTATATTGAAAGCTTTGATCCCAGATCATAGAAAGTATGATCCAAGATCAAACAAAATAAGCATACCTACCTTACTGGCAAAAATCTGTTGGCGTGGAATGAGGCTGCTAGAGGGGCCACAGGCCATATTTTATGTTCCACTAACAAAAATTGAAAGTTATTTTATGATTTCAAGTCAAAAAAGATACAACAAGCTTATTCCTTTTGCAAATAGTTTATGATTTAGGTATGCTGGTGGGTTCTGGGGGTACCCAGTTTTGGGAGGGTTATCCAGTGGCAGATCCAGGAGGCGAGGGGGCGCCCCCTATCTAACGTAGTCAAAAGTAGTGTAATTTACCTAATTAACGCAAGTTTGCGTTAATTAAACCTGCTCCTAATGCAAGTTTATCCGATCAATCTATTTTGCCCCCCCCCCCTAAGAAAATCCTGGATCCGCCCTGGAGTTATCGGCCCCCTATTTCGTCTTGGCATTGGAAAAAAATACGGATATAAGCTTAAGTCAACCAAAACACATGGAGGTGGCAAAATTTTCATTACAGGAATTGAAGTTTGTCCTAATCAGACTGATGTCATATTTGGCCATACCACCTAAAAAGTGTTGTTTCAAGAGACAAGATTTTCACTGCCTATGTGAGTTTTTATACTAACTAATTTAGAAGAAAAAAAGTTTTTGTAAAAACAGAAGTTCTTGTAACAAAATTAAAGAGCTGTGTTAAGCCAAAGAGTAGTAGAATGATAGAAAGTAAAATAATAATTCAAGCTTAAAATGAACAGAAATTACAAGATTCGCTAGGAAGGTTGCCTTCTAAAAGTATTGTGTATGTACGCAATCCAGGACGAGATTGTATAAAACGAGCAAACCCTCTATATTATAGACCTATAAAGTGATCGTACATGTTATATTTGGAACTAGATATTCAGGGTCGAGATTGTGTAATGTAACCAGAGTGGTTTTAGAGGCAACACCTATTTTCTGGGCCAAAGCTATCTAGTACTTTCACACCTACAAGCCTTAGGCATGATTATGTGTGCAGTTTCAACAGTACATGCCTTACCAGGGATATACATGATTTGATAGAGAGGGTGCAAGACTTGACAGACATGTTTTTCTAGGTTCAATAACCAAAACTTGAGATCGTCAAATTGCGTATTCAAAGGTTTATTGAGCCTTCTGTAAAAAAAAATTTGTTTCAGTCGTAAGGTTAGATAATTATGTTTTTTCGTATAAATCATGTTTATGAGATACTAAAGATACAGCCAAGCCGAGCATGTTTCTGAGTGAAAAATTGTCAAACACTAATAACCTCTAGCCTGAAGGTACCTTGCATTTTGTCCAGAATTGATAGCATATGGTGTTAAATATATAAAAAATTGTACCATTTGCGTAAAAACAACTCTACTTGCGAAAAGCTATTTCATTTGTGTAACTCTGCACTGAGTGATCTTAATTGGTGATTGAATAATAGGGTGTAACAGAGGTAGATAACATTTTTAATTGGATTGTATGAAGGTGTTGAAAAGGGTTAAACTGCTTGTCGTCCAATGTCGATTACATTATTAGCGGTATCTAATAATGCTAAAAAGTTGAATAATTTGCCAAAAAATAACTCTATTTGCGAAAAGGTATTCCATATGTGTAACTCTGCACTGAATGATCTTAATTGATGATTGAATAATAGGGATGGAACAGAGGTAAATAACATTTTTAATTGGATCGTATGAAGGTGCTAAAGAGGGTTAAACTGCTTTTCGACCAGTGTCGTTTACATTATTAACGGTATCTAATAATGCTAAAAAGTTGAATAATTTGCCAAAAAATAACTCTATTTGCGAAAAGGTATTCCATATGTGTAACTCTGCACTGACTGATCTTAATTGGTGATTGAATAATAGGGGTGAAACAGAGATATATAACATTTTTAATTGGACTGTATGAAGGTGGTAAAGAAGGGTTAAACTGGGTACCAGTTAAGGTAAACCCGAAGGGGTTGCTAACTCATCGGCAATTTATTATAAATTTGGAATAACATCCATGGCATAAGTCTATGGAAATGATTAACGATGACAAGAAGACATTGTGACTTGACCTAGCTTTATTTCTCGGATGTGTTTTGTATAATAGACAATTACTATTTGAACAGTGTTGTCAATATAAAATATGCTCTAAAATTGTAGTATACTAAAAAGTTAATACTAATAAAGATGTAGATGTCAAGAAAAGAGTTTTAATAAAGAAATTCAGAACAATCTTTAGAAATCTTTAGAAGTCAAAAAGTGAAACGGTTATGAGTATGAACCATCAAGGATCGTTAGCACCAATGACCCTATCCCCAACCTCCAAGGGGTGACCTCCCCAACTTTTTAGCCCCCCACCCCAGTTTTTAATTTTTTTTATTATTTTTTAACATGCTATTTTTCAACTTCTTTTTACTTGTCTTAGAGTGACATAAAACACACTTAAAACATATAAAAACCACGTTTAATATTTTTCAAATTCAAAATGAGAATGATATAGAAATGTTAGTCGTGACTTTTACTATTACAAAAATAATGTTTGCAGTAGCACTTTTTTTCGGACTGAATTTTTTTGGACTTGGAAATTATTCAACTTTTAACATTATAGTATACTAAAAAGTTGATACTAATAGTGAGATAAATGCCAAGAAAGGTATTTTAATAAAGAAATTCAGAACAATCCATAGAAATCCTTAGAAATCAACTAGTGGGATGATTATAGGTTTGAAGCATCTAGGACCGCAATCATCAATGACCCTAACCACCAAGGACCTTAACCTCCAAGGGTAGCCTATCCCCAACCTCAAAGGGTTCCCCTTCCTCCAACTTTTTGGACCCATCCCGCCATTTTTTAACTTTTTTTATTATTTTTTTAAACATGTTTTTTTCAACGTTTTTTTACGTATCTTAAAATAACATGAAATATGCTTGGGGTTGTACCAATCGTTCTCTATGCTTGCTCATAAGCACGACGCAGCTTTCCCAGTGATACTCTATGCCTGGTTATCGACACTAACTACTTTATTGCATGTATTAAATCAGTAATTTTTCTACATTGGAAGGATTGACACCTGCATCATCTTTTTGTTTAAAAAGTGAAAATGAATGATTCGAGGAAAGTGTGTACACATGATAAAGTCATTGTTGTCTTGAATGCTGACAAGCAGAAATATTTGAACTATCAAACAAGTACAAGTGGTAGCACTATTGGAAATGTATGCGGGCGTTGTCATGACAGTGAGAGTTTAGATTTCTTTGCCGTACCCAAAAATTTCCATTTTACAAATGGTTGATATGCAAGAATATCATAACCAGAGATGATAGTGCTCAAAGAGAACGCCAACATAAAAATAATAGTTGATGAAGAGGGGCATCTTCTTGCTCATGGTTCTAGTAACACATTACCTACTGATACATTATATTCCCCTCGTTCTGGTATTAGTATTCAAATGAATGCAAAGGGGAAAAGAAAAGTCAACTACTGCACTAATGTAATATATCATATCATGTCTACGTGCCAGAGCTGATACCTGTGTAACACAATTTGAGAATAGACAGTGAAATCACTAGCAAAATAAAAAGGACATTGGCATACAATATCTTCAATGAATATAAAGAAGAATTGATGGAAAATACAGCACAAGTGAAAGTTATTACTACTCTTGATGATATAGTCAATGAACCCAATAGTACGAAAAATGCAATGCAGATTGAACCTGTAGGTGACATCTCAGTAAAAAATGTCTATGACTCAAAATGGATGAGCGATTATTCTACTGGTTATGAATTAAGAGAAGAGAATAACTATAGTATCAAGAGAGAACATGATAAATTATTTTATGGAACGGACTCAAAATGTCCAAAGTTGTTCAATGATATTAATAATGTATAATAATGTATGTAGCATATTTTTTATATTAATATTCTACATGTTATTATTTCATATAAAATATATTATACATACTTTGTTACATGATCTTTATTTTTAGGGTATGCTAGAACGTCAAGGGTTTAGAATATATATTAAAAGAGTCGGAGATATAAGAAAGGGGATTTTCAGAGATAAAGATACTACTAGCAGGCTCATAGGGGATATATTAGAAAATGAGATACTTTAACAGAACTTTTACCAAAGTCTGAGAGAGATGAGCTGAATTTTTTCTTAAAAATCACCACAGACAGGCAAAGACTCGTCCTGATACACAGGTAGAGAGAATTTTAGTTTTCAGAAAGAGGAACATCCACGTTTAAAATACATCTGTTTCCATTAATAATATATGATTTTTTAATATATTTGGGTTTTAGTCTTCAGAAATAAGAACATCCACGTTTTAAAATACATCTGATTTTAATAATTATGTTTAATTTTTTAATAAAGTTGGGTTATAGTTTTCGGAAATAGGAACATCCACGTTAAAAATATATCTGATTATATTAATAATATTTGATTTTTAATAAAGTGAGGTTTTAGTTATCAGAAATAAGAACATCAACGTTTTAAATACATCTGATTTTATTAATAATATTTAATTTTTGATAAAATTGGGTTTTAGTTTTCAGAAATAAGAACATCCACTTTTAAAATACATCTGATTTTATTATTAATATTTGATTTTTGTTTAATAAAGTTTCGGTTCTGGTTTTCTAAAATAGGAAAATTTACGTTAAAAACACATCTGGTAAAAAAAAGTTGGGATATAGTTTTAAGAAATAAGGACATTCACATTAAAAATACATCTGATTTTATTAATAATATTTCATTTTTCAAAGAAATTGGATTTTAGTTTTCAGAAATAAGAAAATCCATGTTTAAAATACATCTGATTTTATTAATAATATTTAATTTTTTAAAATAAAGTTGTGTTTTAATTTTCAGAAATAAATACATCCCCGTTTTAAAATACATCTGATTTTATTAATAATATTTGATTTTTTTAATAAGGTTGGGTTTTAGTTTTCGGAAATAAGAACATCCACGTCTAAAATTCTTCTTATTTTATTAATAATATTTGATTTTCTAATAAAGTTGGGTTTTGGTTTTCAGAAATAAGAACATAATGATTTTATTAATCACATTTTTCTTAATACGGATGGGTTTTAGTTTTCAAAAATAGGAACATCCACGTTTAAAATATATCTGATTTCATTAATAATATATGATTTTTTAAAGAAGTTGGGTTTTAGTTCTCATAAATAAGAACATACACGTTTAAAATACACCTGATTTTAATAATAATATTTGTTTTTTTTAATAAAGTTGGGTTTTAGTTTTCGGAAATAAGAACATCCACGTCTAAAATACATCTGATTTTATTAATAATATTTGATTTTTTAATAAAGTTGGGTTTTAGTTTTCGGAAATAAGAACATCCACGGCTAAATACATCTTATTTTATTAATAATATTTGATTTTCTAATAAAGCTGGGTTTTGGTTTTAGGAAATAAGAGCATCCACGTTAAAATACATCTGATTCTATTAATAATCTTTAATTTTTTTAATAAAGTTGGGTTTTAGTATCAGAAATAAGAACATCCACGTTTGCAAAAACATTTGATTTTATTAACAATATTTCATATATTAATGAAGTTAGGTTTTAGTTTTCAGAAATAAGAACATCCACGTTTGAAATACATTTGATTTTATTAACAATATTTGATATATTAATAAAGTTAGGTTTTAGTTTTCAGAAATAAAAACATCCACGTTTAAAATACATATGATTTTCTTAATAATATTTGATTTTTATTAATAAAGCTGGGTTTTAGTTTTCAGAAATAGGAACATCCACGTTTAGAATATATCTTATTTTATTAATAATATTTGAGTTATCAAAGAAGTTGGGTTTTAGTTCTCAGATATAAGAAAATCCACGTTTAAATTACATCCGATTTTAATAATAATTTTTTTAGTAAAGTTGAGTTTTAGTTCAACATCCACGTCCACGTCGTCTAAAATACATCTGATTCTATTAATAATATTTGATCTTCTAATAAAGTAGGGTTTTTAGTTTAAGAAATAAGAACTTCTTTGAAAAATCAAATGTTATTAATAAAATCAGATATATTCTAAACGTGGATGTTCCTGTTTCTGAAAACTAAAACCCAGCTTTATTAAGAAAAATCAAATATTATTAATAAAATCATGTTTATTTTAAACGTGGATGTTTTCATTTCTGAAAAGTATGACCTAACTTTATTAATATATCAAGTATTGTTAATAAAATCAAATGTATTTTAAACGTGGATGTTCTTATTTCTGAATACTAAAACCTAACTTTATTAACATATCAAATATTGTTAATCAAATCAAATGTATTTCAAACTTGGATGTTCTTATTTCTGAAAAATAAAACCCAAATCTATTAAAAAATTAAACATTAGTAATAGAACCAGATGTATTTTAACGTGGATATTCTTATTTCTGAAAAATAAAACCAACTTTATTAGAAAATTAAATATTATTAATAAAATCAGATGTATTGTAAACGTGTATGTTCTTATTTCTGAGAATTAAAACCCAACTACTTTCAAATAATCAAATATTATTAATAGAATCAGATGTATTTTTAATGTGAATGTCCTTATATCTTAAAACTATAGCCTAGCTTTTTCTTATCAGATTTATTTTTAACATGGATGTTCCTATTTCCGAAAACCAGAACCGAAACTTTATTAAAAAAAAATCAAATATTAATAATAAAATCGGATGTATTTTAAACGTGGATGTTCTTATTTCTGAAAACTAAAACCCCTTTTTATTAAAAAATTAAATATTATTAATAAAATCAGATGTATTTAAAATGTTGATGCTGTTATTTCTGAAAACTAAAACCTCACTTTATTAAAAATCAAATATTATTAATAAAATCAGATATATTTTTAACGCGGATGTTCCAATTTCCAAAAACTATAACCCAACTTTATTAAAAATTAAATATTATTATTAAATTCAGATATATTTTAAACATAAATGTTCTTATTTCTGAAAACTAAAACCCAACTTTATTAAAAAATCAAATATTATTAATAGAAACAGATGTATTTTTAACGTGGATGTTCCTGTTTTTGAAAAGTTCTGTCAAATTATCCCTTTTTTAATATATCCCTTATGAGCCTGCTAGTAGTATCTTTATCTCTGAAAATTCCTTTTCTTACATCTCCTAATGTCTTAATAGATATTCTAAACGTTTGACGTTCTAGCATACCCTAAAAATAAAGATCATGTAACAAAGTAATGTATAATATATTTTTAATGAAATAATAACATGTAGAATATTAATATAAAAAATATGTTTCATACATTATTATACATTATTAACATCATTGAACAACTTTGGACAGTTTGAATTCGTTCCATAGAATAATTTATCATGTTCTCTCTTGATACTATAGTTATTCTCTTCTACTACTTCATAACCAGTAGAATAATCATTCATCCATTTTGAGTCATGGCCAATTTTTACTGGGGTGTCATCTACAAGTTCAATCTACATTTTATCTTTGGTACTATTGGGTTCATTGACTATATGATCAATAGTAGTAATAACGTTCCCTTGTGCTTCATTTTCCATCAATTCATCTTTATATTCATTGATGGTACTGTATGCCAATGCCCTTTTTTTGCTAGCGATTTCACTGTCTATTCTCACATTGTGTTTACAAAGGTAACAGTCCTGGCATGTAGACATGATATGATTTATTACATTAGTGCAGTAGTTGGCTTTTCTTTTCCCCTTTGCATTCATTTGAATACTACTACCATAACGAGGGGAATAAGATGTATCAGAATAAGAGGTAATGTGTTACTAGAACCATGAGCAACAAGATGTCCCTCTTCATCAACTATTATTTTTATGTTGGCGTTCTCTTTGAGCACTATCATCTCTGGTAATGATACTCTTGCATATCCACCATTTGTACAATGGAAATTCTTGGTTACTCCAAAGAAATCTAAACTCTCACTGTCATGACAACGCACGCATACATTTCCAAAAGTGTTAACACTTGTACTTGTTTCAATTTCAATTTCAATTTATTAAATACTACAATAAATACATAAATACACTTAAGCGCTAGAGGTCCCAAGAAGCATAGCTTGTAGAGGACCTCGTATCAATCACAAAATCCACACAAAACAAATCAGGGAAGGAAAAAAAATACAACAATATCTCAAAAATATAAACACAATGTGAGAAAAATCAACAACAACAAAAAAAAAACAAAAACAAACAACTGCTGCACAATAACCTTTGACTTAATTTTATCCAAACTGAAAATGTCCTATAATTTATTAAAATTCCAAACCATTAATAATATTATTAAACAACGGGGTTTGAATCTCATTCAACATAATAAGAGAGGAGAAAAGACAAAAAACTATATAAAGTAAAGCGGAAAAAATAGAAATAAAGAAAAAAAACGAAATTACTTAAAGCCTTAGAGAATATTTTTCTGCAAAGGGAAGAAGAATTTTTGATAAGCGAAAGTTCACTGGGAATAGAGTTCCAAAGAGCAATTGCTCTATAAATTGGTGACCTCTGAGCTGCTGAGAATACCCTTTTAGGCAGCAAAAATTGGTGAACAGAGCTCCGAAGCAAGGTCTGGCACTTACGTGTTGGTGCTAGATCAAAGTAGGATAAGATGTTTGGAGGAAGCGAGAAATTGAAGGCTCGATGAGCTAGTTTTAGGTTCTGCTTCTTGATAACCACATCTAAGGCATCTAGACCTGTATCACTGTAAGGATCAACTGTAGGATAGAGTCGGAGAAGGCGAAAAGTTGCTTTCACCGCTCTATTATGTGCTTTTCGGAGTTGCCGAAGGGAGGAATAGTTAGTATTGCTCCATACAGTGCAGCAATAAGAAAGATTAGGAAGGAAAAATGAATAGTAAGGAAAAAGCATTTCATCGGGAGGAAGAAATTGATTGGCACGATGAAGCATAGACACCTGACGAAAAATTATAGAATGTGTATAGGAAATATAAGTTTTGAAAGAAAGAAAACGATCAACGTGCACATCAAGGAGTTTAACACAAGAGCACTGGGGAATTACATCAGTACAATAAAAAACAAAGATTGTTGGGGAAGGTTCAGACATGTGATATGGGGTTCGAAAATAAATAATGCTACTCTTAGAGATATACAACAGCATCCCGTTCTGCTCACACCAATCACGCACATGGTTGAGCAGGAGCTGAGCTTTAGCAACAGCAGAGGGCAGATCATTAGAAACCACAAAAAAATACTATCGTCTGCAAACAAAACAGTGTGGGTATCAAGGTTGGGAGATGAAGCAAGGTCATTAATATAAATAAGAAAGAGGAGTGGTCCCAAAACTGAGCCTTGGGGTACCCCTTTGGAAACCGAAGCTAGATCAGAATATTTCCCATCATAACACTCAAACTGAGATCCATTAGACAGGTAAGATTTAAACCATTCAAAGGCAATTCCCCGAACTCAAAGTAGAGACAGTTTTCCCAGTAAGACAAAATGATCTACCATGTCGAAAGCTTTATAAAAATCAAGAAATAGTCCTAGAACACAATGACCCTTGTCTATGTTAACACGCAAGAATTCTGTAACGTCAACTAGAGCACATGCACTAGAGAGTTTAGGTCGGAAGCCATACTGGTGATCAGACAGAACAGAACCGCTTCCAATTGAAGCACCAGTAGACAGGAATGAAAAAAGCCTCTTATGCACAACTTTTTCAAGTAATTTCAAGGAAATTGGGAGAATTGATATAGGTCTATAATTTGACTATAAGGTCGGGTCACCCTTCTTAAAAAGAGGGAGTACTTTTGCAATTTTAAATGAATCAGGGTATACACCTTTTGATATAGATAGATTAAAAATATGGGTAAGAGGTTCAACAACATAAGAAGAAACAGAATTAAGCACATGGTTTGTTAGTCCAGGTGCATCAGCTGTGTTACTGCTACTTAAAGAAGAAATAAAATCACAGATCTCTATGCTTGTACAAGGAGTTAGAAAAATACTTCTATCAGCTGGTGAAGATTTTCCTAGTTTAGGAAAGGAGGTGGTCTTAACAGTTGGTAAGGTAAGAGTTGAAGGCACTAGGTACAGCTGCTTTTTCAATAGTTGAACTATCTGCATTCTTGAAGGCAGTAGGCTGTTTCTTTGATTGTTTTCTACGAGATAAAGGCTTCATTAACTACACTCCAAACTTTTTTTAAATTACATTTGCATTCCTGAGTTTTCAACAAAAAATAATTCTTCTTAGCTAGTCTAATCTTTGATGTTAATACATTCTTATAATGCTTATACTTTGATAAATCATCAAGATCAGGGCTTTTGCAAGCCAGCTTAAAAAGTTCTGACTGTATTGTTGATCTCACAAGACTAGGAGACATCCAAGGCATCTTGGGTTTATATTTACTAGAAGAATTTACTAGGAGATTTTTTTTTTCAATTAGTGTTGTCAGCCGACTCATTAATGAGGCTGAAGCCCTATTAACATCTTCAGAATGCATTACTGAACACCAATCACTAGCAATAAGATCAGAAATAAGGTTATGAGCATTTCTCTGACTACAAATTCTTGAATAAGACTCACCTCTGGTATCCTCTTGGCTCAGCTTTTTTAATTTGGGAACAGAACAATAAATTGGAAAATGGTCAGAAAGATCAGAGAAAATAATACCAGAGGAAAATTTAATATCATTTTTAGAAGACAGAAAAATGTTGTCAATCAGAGTTGCAGAAGATCTGACTGGATCAACACGAGTAGGAAAGAAAATGCAAGGAAGAAGGCCAGAGGAATAATAGATCCAAAAAAACGGTCAGACGCATTATCACACCCAATTTTCAATAAATCGCAGTTAAAGTCTCCAAGCATAAAAACATTTCTTGAAGCAAGCTTATCAACTGAGTACATTTCATCAATTAATTCAGAAAATTTCGCAATTGGGAAAGATGGAGGGTTATAAAATAAACAAATAGTGTCACAACTTACTGTATCACATGACAGGTCAACAATCAAAGCATAGACACTTCTATTATTTACGACTGGATCAAAATCTTCTCAAGATCTGAACGTCTCAAAACATTAAAATTACTTCTGACATAAAGGGATGTACCACCAGAGCACATAGTTAGAGATCTAGTTGAGTGATATGCAGTAAAACCTGGTATGTCATACACAGACTTATCATCACTTGAAGACAGCCAGGTCCCTGTGAGACCTACTACATCATAAGGGCAGTTGATACCACCAATATATTGCAGAACATTATCCCATTTGTACCTTAAACCTTGCCCATTCAAAGTAAACAAATTAAAGCTTTTAACAGAAGACATTAAGGGCAGCACTTTTTCAAAGTAATGTTGATAAAAATGGTAACAACAATCAGACTGATGAAGAGATTTTAACAGAGGATCATTTTCACTATCATCACTAGAAACAAAAAATGAATCGAAACACACTGAATCTGGTTCAATTCATAGTTCAAATGCTTCTCCTTGTCAGCATTCAAGACAACAATGACTTTATCATGTGTACACACTTTCCTCGAATCATTCATTTTCACTTTTTAAACAAAATTGTGATGCAGATGTCAATCCCTCCAATTTGGAAAAATTACTGATTTAATACATGCAATAAAGTAGGTAGTGTCGATAACCAGGCATAAAGTTTCACTGGGAAAACCGCGTCGTGTTTATGAGCAAGCATAGAGAACGATTGGTACAGCTCCAAGCATGTTTCATGTTATTTTAAGATACATAAAGCAAAAGTTGAAAAAACCATGTTAAAAAAAAATAATAAAAAAAAGTTCTAAAAAAACTTCAAAAAAAAATGGGGGGATGGGTCCAAAAATTTGGAGGGAGGGAGCCCCTTGGACGTAGGGGATAGGGGAACCTTGGAGGTTGAGGTCCTTGGTGGTTAGGGTCATAGATGATTGCGGTCCTTGATGCTTCAAACCTATAGTCATCTCGCTAGTTGATTTCTAAGGATTTCTATGGATTGTTCTGAATTTCTTTATTAAAATTCCTTTCTTGGCATTTAAATCAGTATTAGTATCCACTTTTAGTATACTATAATGTTAAAAGTTGAATAATTTCCAAGTCCAAAAAAATTTAGTCCAAAAAAAGTGCTACTACAAACGTTATTTTTCTAATAGTAAAAGTCACGACTAACATTTCTGTATCATTCTCATTTTGAATTTGAAAAATATTAAATGTGGTTTTTATATGTTCTAAGTATGTTTATGTCACACTAAGACATGTAAAAAGTTGAAAAAATAGCATGGTAAAAAAATAATAATAAAAAAAGGTAAAAAGGGGGGAGGGGCCCAAAAAGTTCGAGGAAGGGGGACCCTTGGAGGTTGAGGACAGGAGACCTTTGGAGGTTGAGGTCCTTGGTGGTTAGGGTCATTGGTGCTTACGATCCTTGATGGTTCATACTAATAATCGTCTCACTACTTGATTTCTCAGGATTGTTAAAGATTGTTCTGAATTTCTTTATTAAAATTCTTTTCTTGACATCTACATTTCTATTAGTATCAACTGTTTTGTATACTACAATGTTAGAGCATATTTTATATTGACAACACTGTTCAAATGGTACTTGTGTATTATACAGAACACATCCGAGAATTAAAGCTAGGTCAAGTCACAATGTCATCTTGTCATCGTTAATCATTTCCAAAAATTGACGCCACGGATGTTATTCCAAATTTATAATAAATTGCTTATGAGTTAGCGATTCCTTCGGGCTTACCTTAACTGGTACCCAGTTTAACCCTTTTTTACCACCTTCATACAATCCAATTAAAAATGTTATCTGCCTCTGTTTCATCCCTATTATTCAGTCACCAATTAAGATCATTCAGTGCAGAGTTACACAAATGGAATACCTTTTCGCAAATAGAGTTATTTTTTTGGCAAATGATTCAACTTATTATTATTATTAGATACCGCTAATAATATAAACGACACTGGTCGAAAAGCAATTTAACCCTTTTTAGCACCTTCATACAATCCAATCAAAAATTTATCTACCTCTGTTCCACCCCTATTATTCAATCATCAATTAAGATCATTCAGTGCAGAGTTACACATATGGAATACCTTGTCGCAAATAGAGTTATTTTTTGGCAAATGATTCAACTTTTTATCATTATAAGATACTGCTAATAATGTAATCGACACTGGACGATAAGCTGTTTAGCCCTTTTTAACACCTTTATACAACCCAATTAAAATTTTTATCTACCTCTGTTATCCCCCCTATTATTCAATCACCAGTTAAGATCATTCAGTGCAGAGTTACACAAATGGAATGCCTTTTCGCAAATAGAGTCATTTTTACACAAATGGTATAATTTTATGATATCTAACACTATATTCTATCAATTCTGGACAAGATGCAAGGTACCTTCAGGCTAGAGGTTATTAGTGTTTGCCAATTTTTCACTCAGAAACATGCTCGGCATGGCTGTATCTTTAGTGAAAACATTATTTATACGAAAAAAACATAATTATCTAACCCTACGACTGAAACCAATATTTTTTTTTACAGAAGGCTCAATAAACCTTTGAATACGCAATTTGACGATCTCAAGTTTTGGTTATTGAACCTAGAAAAACATGTCTGTCAAGTCTTGCACCCTCTCTATCAAATGATGCATATCCCTGGTAGGGTATGTACCGTTGAAACTGCACACATAATTGTGCCTCAGGATTGTAGGTGTGAAAGTACTAGATAGCTTTGGCCCAGAAAATAGGTGTTGCCTCAGAAACCAGTCTGGTTGCATTACACAATCTCGTCCCTGAATCTCTAGTTCCAAATATAACATGTACGATCCCTATATAGGTCTATAATATAGAGGGTTTGCTGGTTTTATACAATCTCGTCCTGGATTGCGTACATAAACACTACTTCTAAACACTCTCGAATCTTAGATAAGGCCCTAGAACTTTCAAATTAAATGCAAATGAGAATCCTCAAAAATTTCTGGGGCAACTTTTTCAGTAAGGGGTGGTCCGAGGAAAGAAAATAAGACGTTGAAGCCATATGGCTCTCGGCTGAGCTATTGCGCTGCCTATGATATTATCCACAATCGCTTCTTTCTAAAAACGAGATATTCAGGCACCCAAGGCCGTATCCTGGGGGTCAAGGGGTCTGTCTCCCTTCAAAACGTTTGTCAAAATCCTAAAAACGTAAACAAAAAAACTTATGAACCAATGTTTGGTGTGATTTTAAGTTTTTTGTACCCCCCCCCCCCAAAAAAAAACAAAAAACAATTATTCCCGTACAAAATCTTGGATATGGCCCTATAGGCACCTACGACACTTCAAAACGAATTTCGATATTAAATGCTCTATTTCTTGACTATTTATCTGAGTGCGAGAAACGAGGAAATTAAGCATTTCGAAAAACAAATATAAATCAAACATTTCGTGGTAAAAAACTGTAGGTAAGGAGCGATACGGCTCAATAGTAACCGATACTCTAGAAAGCGGATTTTCGATACCAATTGATATATCAGAAGAAACAACTTCTTATGTTAATTTCAAATATATAAGTTTCACCAAGTTTAGTGTTGCCTAACTATTTCCAAGTTTAAATTAGATATCTTATAAATAGGGGATAGCTAAGCCTTACTCATTTCTAAGGAAAGTAAAGAGGCTTAATTTTGCAGTGGAATGTAATCAAAGCAAGTGATAATCGTTCAGGCTTGCATGAATATTCAGTTTTTACGAAAGGACGAAAGGGTAAGAGCTTGGAGCGATATTCTTGGAAGATTGTCCAAGAATTTAATAATTGAGAGATTTCAGATTTAACAAAGACTGTTTTCCATTTGATCTGTATTCATTCACAGCAGAACTTGTTCATTTAGATTTGAGAATACTTAGACAAAAATACATTATGAGAAATTTTCTTCTGTAAAGTGAAATAGCTAGATGTTTCATAGGAATCCTATAAAAATACCTGAAATCCATCGAACAATCAGCAGTACTATAAATCTTGAAATAAAAAGTATCTGAAAAGGGCATGTGCTACATCAGTTTAAGGTTCACTTATCGTCTTCATTCCACGATGTTAAGATTATTCCAAGAGTGCTGACAAGCAGAAGTCTTTTGACTCGATTTTTTTTTTATGTTTTCCAAAAAGCAGTTTTTCCAAGAAAAGTAAAGAGCTATATTAAAATCTTTGATTGAGCAGAAATCAAATAAAAAAAGGTGAAGAATGTGGCACTGGACTTAACACTCCCTACTGGTTGTTTGGATCTATGTTTCATAGCCCACCAGCCAAGAAGTGCAACTGGGGGCTAGGGGCCAGCCATCCTCTGCTTTCACACACCGTTCCTGTTTACCCTGCCCGAATTTCTCCAGGTACCCATTTAGAGCAGAGTTGACAAAGTAGAGCTTACAGAGTCGTGCCACTGACCTTCCATTCCAAACCAAATAACCAGCAACATCAGGACTTGAACCTCTGTCCTCGCGGACAAAGCTTTCAAGTCTAGCGTACCACCCACTCGGCTAGCGCAAAAGAGAAAGTAAAGAGCTTAAAACGAAGAGAAAATACTATGAATGTATGAATGAAACCTGAAAGGAAAAAAAAATAAAATTAAATTATCGATTGAAACCTAGAATAACAGACATATCTTGTATGAATGGCCGAAATCAAACACGGGCCACATTTAAAACAAATTAATTAAAAAAAAACTAAGTTTTCCTGAGGGAAGTAAAGAGCGAATTTGAAACTACAAACGGATAAAATTATTACTTCACAGCCTATTTAATACATATCAATAGTAGTAGAAATATAAAGTAGTAGAAATAAACCAACTAAATATGTTTCCCTATGCTTTTACGATTATATAAAACTAGCGCTTTACTGAAAACACAAAAGTCAAGTATAAAAAACAGGATTATTGGCTTAAGAGTCAAAAGTGAGTATGTAGCCTGACAACACTAAACGAATCTATAAAGCTTTTCATAGTCTTACACCAGCTGTGACATCAGTAACTTTCAGTACACAATTAAAATTTTCTTAAAAACATTAGCGTAAAACTAAATATTTTTTAAAAACCGCGAGGTAATTGAACAGCATAAAGAAATATTGGAATGATTTATCACGCACCATTTTAGTCTCGCCGGCTATAATACCAATAGTGGGTAACATACAGTCTTAAATTTTAAGAAATATGCTTTAGTATTGCGAGTACTTGAAATGAAGATCAAATAAGACATAATATGAACTCTGGAAATCTGATTATTTCTCTCTATACAACAATGAATTTCAAGCTATGATACAAAGTCTAAAGCTAGACTATAGTCCTAATACTATCAAGATAACTTTACTTCGAACTTGTGTACAAACTTATCAGGACATGTCCTTTTCAGAGCCTAAACGAGAGCCAGTCATTGAACTGAGCCATTATGCAGAAGTGATACCAAATTAAACGTAAAAAAAATAAAGCAAAATCCTAAAACTGATTTTTGATTTATCTTAAAAGGGATTGATCCTAAAGGGGGTTGATAATATTTTTGTTCTGTTAAAATTGTCCTTAATTGGTTTGCTTTTACTGTACCAAAACTAATATATTCTCTGAGGCCAACATGACTCTTATACATGATAATGGTAATAAGCTTACCTTAGCTATGGATGTCAGGTATTGTGTTATCTTGGAACGATAATTTCGACAGGACCTGTGCCTGTCATCATCAGGTTCAAATTCAAGACTCTTGCCAGAATATAAAATCACTAAATAAAATAAAACTAAAATCACTGAACAACACTAATAATAAGTCGATCCTGGAATTATTGTTGTAATATAGCCCGGATTTTGGTAGAGGCATTGATGGCCGCTATCCTAGTAGATCTCAAAAAGTTTGGGTCTATAGAAGTAGGGTGGAGTTTTTTGCGAGTTCTTAGCCTATGGGTAATGGGTTCCCAAATTTCACTGATGCGGAACTCTCCATTGTCTTTATTAATGGCTGGTTTGTTTTTAGCAATTTCCAGAGCTTCTCTGATTTTCTGCTTTAAGAGTTGTGGAACAATAGCAATAAGTTGAGCCTGGTCAAAATCAATGGAGTGAGAAGGGTTTTCAAAAATATGATGGGCCAGTGCAGAAAAAGTATCTTCCTCCTTAAGCTTTGTCTTTTTAAGGCAGGCATCAATGGAATCAGCATGTTCTTTTAATCGGTGATGTAGAGATCTCATGGTACGACCTATATAGGTATCACTACAACTGCAAGGAATCTCATATACTCCTGGTGGATCTGAAGTGGATCTTATCTTTCCTGGTGGATCTTATCTTTGCCTTTGTTTAAGAAGGAGGAGACGGTCATTCCAGAAGGAAAAAACACCTTAAAGCCCAGCTTAGTGAGTTTGGAGCTTAAAATGTCAGTAATCCCCTTAATATAAGGTAATGACAAAAAGGGTTTATCTTCTTCAGTCTTAGGGGAGCTCTTGGGGAGCTCTTGGGGAGCCCTTTTTGTCATTACCTTATATTAAGGGGATTACTGACATTTTAAGCTCCAAACTCACTAAGCTAGGCTTTAAGGTGTTTTTTCCTTCTGGAATGACCGTCTCCTCCTTCTTAAACAAAGGCAAAGATAAGATCCACCAGGAAAGATAAGATCATTTCAGATCCACCAGGAGTATATGAGATTCCTTGCAGTTGTGGTGATACCTATATAGGTCATACCATGAGATCTCAACATCACCGATTAAAAGAACATGCTGATTCCATTGATGCCTGCCTTAAAAAGACAAAGCTTAAGGAGGAAGATACTTTTTCTGCACTGGCCCATCATATTTTTGAAAACCCTTCTCACTCCATTGATTTTGACCAGGCTCAACTTATTGCTATTGTTCCACAACTCTTAAAGCAGAAAATCAGAGAAGCTCTGGAAATTGCTAAGAACAAACCAGCCATTAATAAAGACAATGGAGAGTTACGCATCAGCGAAATTTGGGAACCCATTACCCATAGGCTAAGAACTCGCAAAAAACTCCACCCTACTTCTATAGACCCAACCTTTTTGAGATCTACTAGGATAGCGGCCATCAATGCCTCTACCAAAATCCGGGCCATATTACAATAATAATTCCAGGTTCGACTTATTATTAGTGTTGTTCAGTGATTTTAATTTTATTTTATTTAGTGATTTTATATTCTGGCAAGAGTCTTGAATTTGAACCTGATGATGACAGGCACAGGTCCTGTAGAAATTATCGTTCCAAGATAACACAATACCTGACATCCATAGCTAAGGTAAGCTTATTACCATTATCATGTACCAAAACTCCTATATTATTTTGTGTTTTCAGTAAAGCGCTAGTTTTGTATAATCCTAAAAGCATAGGGAAGAATACTTGGTTGGTTTATTTGTAATATTTTTATTTGTATGTATTCAATAGGCTGCTAAGTAACAATTTTTTGTCCATTTCAAGTTTCAACTTCACTCTTAACTTCCCTCGGGAAAACTTAATTTTTTAAATTAATCTTTGTTCGTTTTTGATTAAAAAATAATGTAGAAACAACGCTGCCATAATCTTTTTTGTTTATACGGAATACTGTATGTTCATTTTAAGTTTTAATATCACTTCTGAGTTTCAGTTGAAAACTTATTTTTAAAATAATTCCTAATTATCACCGATCTAGGAGATAAGACACCTCTAGAAAATACTGCAAACAACCTGACATCTACGAAAAACATTCAGTCTATAACATCAAGTTCATTATCCATACTTCACAAAACAATACATGTTTTTCAGGAGCGTTGATGAAAAAAAGCTCTTTTAAATCGGCCGGCTTCGCCTGAAAAAGCTATAATGAAGACAGGGCCTTATAAATCACCTACTGACTCGGCCAACTTCGCCTATAAAAGCCATAATAAAGACAGGGCTTTATAAATCACCTACTGACTAGCAGAAACTAGAAGGCTACTGTAACAAAAGAGAGCTGTTTAAGGGCTCATTTAAAAGCTTATATTTATACCTAACCGCTTTTTATAAATTTGACTTGATAGCACATTCCTATAAAGTGCACTTCCGGTTGTTTTCCCCAACTTTTTTAAATGAATCAAGTGCCTTTTCTAATAAAATGACCAAAAAAAGGTGTTTTTCAAAACCTAGGCAAGAGCAAAAACTAAGGGGGCAAGGACGTCCCTTCCCCTCAGTTACTGCCGTTAGAAGTAGCACAAAGGCTTCATCGCAGAGTGAAGTTTGAAGGTTCAATTCAAAACTGTTGATCAACCAAGCTTAATTTTTGGTAGATTTTTAGTTGAAAAGTTTTTAGTCTAGTTAATTTGTTTTCGCAATAATCTTTTACTTTTAAGATGAGTAGGCGATTTATAAACCTTACTAGGAGAGCCTGAAGGGGTCTATATGTGACGGGGTTCTTATAAACTTCCACTTAAGAGCTTTGGACAATAATTATTGCAATGGTACGGTTTTATGCTTCCAAACTCTTCCACTTGAGAAGTGGCACCAAAAGTGCCGCTTTTAGTGCTATAAGGCACTTTTGGATAGTAAAATTGATAAAGAAAAAGCACGTAGATATGAGTAATAGGTTGAAAATCAGCCTTCCCGGGATACGCCTTAAAAAATCAGCGCATCACGTTTGCAAAAATAGTGGATTATATAAAAAGTAAACATAAGAAGGGACAAACCATAATCGAAAAAAAAAATCCAAGCTGGAATCGAACGCATGATGATCTAATTTGAAGTCCAGCATTGTACTGACATAACCACGCCTCTAATAATGTAATTTAATTTATTAGTGTTTGTAGGACTTTAATTGCGTAGCTTATTAAGGGACTGGAGGAGGAATATACAGAAGGTGTTCTTGCAAACCTCCAGCTAAGGGTTTTGGACCATAATTATTACAATGATACCGTTTTATGCTTCTAAGATTTTCCACTTAAGAAGCGGCACCAAAAACGTTGTTTTCAGTGCTATATCTCATTTACGAATGGTAGAATTGATAAAAACCAGGCAGATATGAGCAAAAGTTTTCAAATGAGCCATTAGACATCACTCTAAAAAGTTCTGGTAGCCTACTAGCCCCAGCTTTTTCACTTGAGACATGGCACCAAAAGTGCAGTTTTTAGTGCTATTTGAAACTTTCAGATGGTGTAATTTATAGGAAGAACGTAAATATGAGCAATATTTTTTTTTATGAGCTATCAAAAATCTATTTGATGTTCTGGTATCTCGCTAGCCCCACCCCTTGAGAATTGGCATAAAAAGTGCCCTTTTGCGTGCCATATGGCACAAGTACACGGCGGAATTTATAAAAACCACGTAAAAATGAGAAATAGCTTTTGAATGAGCTCTTAAGCATCTCTCTATAATGTTCTAGTAACCCACTAGGCCTGAAAAAAAAGAAAAAAAAACAACCGTTTTCACATTTATAACTTTTAGTTACTATGCGCTGTGGTTCGCTCTTTGATATGTTGCAGCTAATACTTCAACCACGACTAAGAGTCCATTGCAAATTCTCCTTAGAAACCAGGTAACATTAAATTTTGTGAAATCTGATATATGGTAGAATTTTTAAAAACCTAGTAAATATAAGCAATAGCTTTTAATTGAGCCATTGAACATGTATCTACGACGGTGTGGTAGCCAGCTAATATTTCAGTAGGTTACAGAAGAGCAGACGATTTATGAAACTTACTAAGGGGGCTGGGATGGAAGTGCACGGGAGGGGTTCTTGCGAACCTTCAGTTAAAGGTTCTGGAACATAACTTTTACAATAGTACCTGTTTTGTACTTCAGAGCTTTTCCACTTAAGAAGTGGCACCAAAAGTGTAGTTTTCAGTGCTATATTGCACTTACGAATGATCAAATTGAAAAAAAAACACGTATATATGAGCAATAAATTTCGAATTAGTCATTAAACATCATTCTTTTAAGTTCTGCTAGCTCAATAGCCCCAGCTTTTCCACTTGAGACACGACACCAAAAGTGCCGTTTTTAGCGCCATTTGGAACCTGCTGATGGTGAAATTCATATGAAAGACGTAGATATTAGCAATATCTTTTATATGAGCTATAACAGATCTGTCTACGATGTTCTGGTAGCCTCCTAGTGCCACCCCTTGTGAAATGGCCATTTTAGAGCCATATGGCACTTGCAGATGGCGGAATTTATAAAAATCACGTAGATATAAAGAAATAGCTTTTGAATGAGCCATGAAGCATCTTTCTATGATGTTCTGGTAGCCCGCTAGGCCTGTTGAAAAAAAAGAAAGAAAGAAAAAAAAACAGGAGACAGATCAGTGCTACCGATGCAAAAAGTGATTTTCCTTTTTGTTCAGGGAGAGGGACTGTAATTTCCCTGTACAAGGTTTTTGAAACTGCTGATCCAATGGTACACTTTTTATTTTGATCTGACGCCATTTTCGAGGGGTTCTGGCTTTTTTCGACATCAGCATAAATTATCATTCACATTACCAGGTCACAATACTTTTCAATTATCAGGTCACACTGCTTTTCACAACTAACTTTTACTTTTAAGACGAACCGAAATAATAGTTAACATTCCTGAGTCAGTGTCAGATGACAATTTTTTTTCACAAGCAAGTTTTTTCTTCAAATCGCGTTTTTAACTTTTGGTTTCTATGGGCTGTGGTTCGCTCTTTACTAGGTTGCAGCTACTTTAAAAGTCAAAAGTAATCGGAGGTCATCTACCTCCTCTCCCCTCACCAAATATATTTCCCCTAAACTCGTCCGATAAAAATTCTGAGATAGCCATTTTGTTAAAAATAGTTCAAATATGAGATAACGAAAACTTCGGGGTCGTCACCACCCCCTTCCCCCCCACAGCCCGGGGTTAATTTTTTTAAGTAATTCCCCCGTGGACAAATAGCGTTTTATCTAAGGGGTGGTCAAGGCCGTACCCAGAGGGGGGTCCTTAGAGGGTTTTGAACCCCCCCCCCCCCCCGATTTTTTTTACTCGCAAAAACGTAACGAAAATGGATATAAACAAATTTTGTATGCGTTTTTTAAGGGGTTTTTTTGTAAAACCCCCCCAAAAAAATTATTTGAGCAAAACCCCCTCCGAAACCTCCAAAAAAAATCTTGGGTACGGCCTTGGGGGTGGTCGTATGAACTTCAGAGTTGGTTCATTTGGTTAGAAATTGAAAGTTATTGAAAGATATTTTGTGAGGGGGGGGGGGGGGTAGGTGTCTTCCGATTACTCTTGACTTTTAAAAAGGGAACTAGAACTTTCAATTTCCAATCAAATGAGCCACCTTTGAAGCTTATACGACGTGCCCCTATATATAAACCTTATATGCCCCTGGGGCATAACTTATAACACTTCCCCCCTGGCTCTGGGGGGTTGTGTCAACCCCGATGTTTTTGTTATTTGATGTTTGAACTATTTTTAACATAATGGATATCTCAGAATTTTTATCGGATGGGTTTAGGGTAATAAGGGTGTAGGGGTGTTGGGGGGGGGGCTAGATGCCCTACGATCACTTTTGACTCTTAAAAAAGGCACTAGAACTTCCGATTTTCAATCAAATGAATCCCTTCCGAAGTTTATACGATCACCCCTTCCATATGAAGTGGCCCTGGGAAAAAAAAACAACATTGGAGCCTCATGGCCTTTACTATATAGGCAACGCTGTACCGTTGCCTATGGAAGGTTTTTCTGGATGTCAGTGATAAGAAACAAGTGCAATCCATTGCAATAAATATTGAGCGTATGGCCAAACTCTGGCTACCTAAGTTCGTTTCTCTCAGCTAGGAGTCCATGTCAGTCAGTGAGACCTTGCAATCTGAGGATAAGAAATAGGGCCCAGCCGATATGGATTTTTGGGGTCCGATACCGATGTGTCGGTACCACACGGATACGATACCGATATACTTTGCCAATAAATTCCCCTCCAAAAAAACATTACCTAAGGTTTCAACCCCCCCCCCCCCATTCTCTGCCCATGTTTTTACTTACACGTTTGTCCGAGGTCTATTACACACCAAAGAACAGCCTCAATAATTCACTTTGGATTCCAAAAAATTGGCCATTTACAAGAATTGTTTAACTTGTCTTTACCTTTTCTGGTCAGCAGCTTCTGAGCACTTAAAAGAAATGACTGATATTTGCGGAAGGGACAAAAAAGAAAAAATTTAACCAAAGAAGCTGGTTTAGTTACATAAACACCAATACGTGAAAATCTGATTGAAAGAAGTGTAAGATATTTATCAAAATTGATTACTTAAAACCCAAATTTCAATACCAGGACTTTGATTTTTAATCATTCACATATTAATGTGAAAACTTCACTTAAAATTCATATGATATGGTCCTTGACTCCATGCTAGGCACAATGGACACAGGGCAGCTAGAGGTTTAAGTTTTTGAGGAGGGATTTCAAGAATGTGTCTACAAAATCGTCCAGTATGTCGACAAATGCGGACACATAAGCTAAATTTCCAAGGTATATAGGTAAATTTGTGCTAGGTATTGGCACACGGTGGCGACACATTGGAACCTCTCCCCTATCTACCCACCTTATAACACCCCCTTTCCCCCTTAGCTGCGCCGCTGACTGGATATCATGGTTTTAACCGATTGAATCTTGGATCTTTCACCCCACGCAAGTGAACGTTCATTAAACAGGAACCGTATGGCTTATTTTATTCTTATTGGTTGTTTTGGTAGAAGATGTACGTTCTTGAATTCACCATACATTTAGAACATTGCTGCACCAGTTGTGTATTGACAAGTATCGACAACAAATATAATTTGACTCATCTCTGCTGCTGTCTCCACCATGGTCAGACTTAGCTGGTCGCTTCACCCCCAATGACTGAACAAGCATAATTACCTGAGGAAATTCTGGTGGTATCTTCTGGACTAGTTGCGCTTCAAAAAAAAATAAAATAAAATAATATATATATATATATATATATATATATATATATATATATATATATATATATATATATATATATATATATATATATATATATATATATATATATATATATATATATATATATATATATATATATATATATATCTATATATATATATATATCAGCCCATAACCGACATTTCTTTCCCGCTATCCGATAATGACACTAACCCTCATATCGGGGCGATAATATCTGTCAGCCAATATATCGGTTGGGCTCTAGTAAGAAATCCTCCAGGGTTTTACTAAGACCAGAGTTTCCAAGATTATTGTATTGATTACAAAGTACAACATACCTGAGTATCTCTATGAATTGTGTATGTCATCCAACAGCAAGGTTCCACCTGATTCGAGTCTAAACCCCAAAACTCGAGCTCTTCTTCGAACAATGGTCCACAAACGTTTGTTGGATAGTGTAGCTTTCCTGTCCTGAAATTAATACAAGTTCCACTTTTAATTATTTTCCCCTGGCATATATGAATATTCTAGCATAGTTTCTACATTCTGTTTTTCTATAGAATCATCTTATGGACAAAGAAAATGAAGAATTTTTCTTAACTAGACCCCCTCCCTCAACTCGCTTAAAAAAACAGTTCTCTTCAAACAATGGGATGTAATTTCTAGGTGGTGTAAATTTCTCATCCTAAAATTAAGCCGAATTCAGCTTTACTAGACCCTCTAGTTTCCTTAAACTAGAACGCCTCCTTCCATTTCTAGTTCGTTTAAATCTGCCATCCTAAAATTAAGCCAAATTCATCTTAAAAAATTATCCAACTAATGATTTTATATGATTGAAATTTGATGGTATTTTTTCAGAGAATTTCGGTTTCACTCATATTTTATACAACTTTATGTCAAGTTTTCAAAGTTAAGTGAATGTGCTTTCTAAATTTATTTGTTTTTATTGAGCTTTGAAGATGGAGCAGAAGCACATTCTATATAATTTTTTTTTTTTTTTTTTTTAGTTTTTCAATGTAAGGGTTACCTCCAGTGCACTGCTTGCCCAGCATTATTTTTCTCGTCCAGTTCTTCCTTTTCTAGGTTTGTTGTTTTGATTTTCTTATACATTTACTTTTTTGTTCATGCGTAAGAAGTTAGCTCTTATGTTCTATCATTCTTAAGTTCTTACTTAAATTATTATGTCGTTACCACTTTGTATTGCATTAAGCTGAGTAAATAATTCATTCCCTCTGTTTTTGCCCTATTCTCTCTTTCCGTCTAATTTTTGCTCTCTCTCTCTGCTTCTCATGCTTATTCTCTCCTTCGGTTTTCAGCACTCCTTCTGTCATTTAGTTTTAAAAAATATTAATGTTGGTAAAATTGCTTTCTTGTTGATTATGATCTTATCATTGGTGAACAACTATAAAGGCAGCATCAGTGTTTAGGCTTAGGATATAAAAAAGAATTGATACTATTCCCAGTTTTTCCATCGAATGGAGCATCTCAATTTAATGTTTCGAATTATTTCTTAAAATGATAGTAAACATGGTCAATTTTTTGCAATTATTATTATTATTGTTGAATAGGGCAAATTTGGAAAGTGCTGATGTGAGTGTCTCTAGGTGTGTATGTGTGTTTGTATGTGTATATGTGGGTGTTTGCGTGTGGATGTGTGTATCTGAATGCGTGTCTGTGTTTGTGGGCTCGGTGTGTATTTGTATGAATGCGTGCCTATCCACGTCAGTGTCAAATACATATTTTCTAAGTTCAACAGACATGTTAGGTAAAGTGTTTTATCGAAAGGTATGAGTTATAACTACCTAGCCCCTCTCTAGGTCATCCCAAGGGTACGGCAAGTAGTGTCGTCTTGACTTGTGAGCCCTAATCCTTATGCTGATTAAATAAAAAAAAGTTTTTTCAACTGAAAGTACGGATCAAAATTAAAGCTTAAAACCAACAGAAATTATTACGTATGTAAGGGGGTTAACCCCCTAGCCAATACCTCGCTCTTTAGGCCAAAGTTCGAAATTTTGTTCCTGTTCTTTAAGAATGACCCCTCAATCACAAAGGCGGTTTAATCAGAATAAATAGCTCTTTTGAAAGTACTAAATAAGCTTTAACAAAATATATATATATATATATATATATATATATATATATATATATATATATATATATATATATATAATATATATATATATATATATATATATATATATATATATATATATATATATATATATATATATATATATATATATATATATATATATAATATATATATATATATATATTATATATATATATATATATATATATATATATACATATATATATATATATATATATATATATATATATTATATATATATATATATATATATTATATATATATATATATATATAAAATAACATATATCCGTGATCTTTTTTCTGGCAAAAAATACAAAATTCCACATTTTTGCAGATAAGAGCTTGAAATCTCTACAGTAGGGTTCTCTTATACACTGAATCTGATGGCGTCATTTTAATTAGATTCAATGACTTTTAGGTTTTTTCCCCTTTTCTTGAAAATAAGGCGAATTTTCTCAGGCTCGTAACTTTTGATGCGTACGACTAAACTTGACGAAACTTATATATTTGAAATCATCATAAGACTCTGATTCTTTTGATGTTTCTATTGGTACCAAAATTTTATTTTTAGAGTTTCGGTTACTTTTGAGCTAGGTCGCTCCTTGCTTACAGTTCGTTACCACGAAAAGAAGGATGGATATAACAAAATACATGTGCCAGAAATTCAAGGAAGACCGGCAGCCATTAAATGTGTCAAAGGGACCTAATAGTATGAAACTACCCATAGTAATAAACAAATAAAGATCAACCCTAGTCAATAGAAACCGAAACTCTAAGAAACAGAAACTTGATGAAAATAACGATACATTGAAAGATTCTGTTGCTTATGCTGGCTTTGTTTTTTTTTTTTCTCGGTTAGTTCAATTTTATGTATGACCAATAGTACAGTGTTTACCAGAGGTTTTTACATAGTGTTTTTTGTACAAGAGGTTTTTTGTTCGGTTGCTGTTTTCTGTTCTATGTAATTTTGAGTTCAGTTGTGGTGCAAGAACAGGTTTTTAAATTTAAAGAGACTAAGTCATTTAGACTAGGAATAAATCAAGATAAGAAAGAGTTGACATACGGTAATAAGAAGATCGATCATGTTGATAGTTTAGTTTCACTTACCGGGTAGTATTTCTAATTTAGGAGTTGGATACAGAAAAGATGTACAAAGTAGAATAGATAAGACCCAAGGTGTTTTCTCACAGTTAAAAATAATTTGGAAGAATAGAAAGAATAATTTTGCGAAAAAAATCAGAATGTTGGCACCCACGATAATGACAACGGTCAAGTATGGTTCTTAGACGTGGGCGCTTCGAAAGGCAGAGGAAGATTTTTAAACGCTTTCCAGACGATGTCGAACAGCAAGCTATACTCGAAATGCAGTTCCATGTCATTTCCAAGGGCTATAATGACAGAAAGGCTCAGATGGCTATGACAAGTTCTACGGATCAAGGAAGACAGATTGCTAAATAGGGTTCAAGTTGGCCATTCGTCTGTGACAAAACGGAAAGCAAGTCGTCCCCTAACGAGGTGGGAAGAAGTCATAAGAACGGATTTAAAAGACATCGGAATTTCACAGCAGGAGAGAAAGTGTGAAATTTTTAATATATTGAGGCGGAGAAGGAGCAGGCGCAGGTGAGTTGTCCAAAGGCGGCTTGGTGCTGTAGTGAGTCTTTATTAGTATTAGTAGCATATTCCTCACGCTACTGATCATTGAGCCTTTTTCTGGTAGGGCGAGGGGGTAAAAACTTTCCGTTTTTTATCTGTTTAAATAATGGAACAATTAGTCTTTTGAAATTCGCCAAGTTTAGAGGTACCTATCAAAAGTAGTAGCATAAGAAAATACCTATTGTTTTTGAAAAATAGGGGAAAATAACAACAAGAAGGAAAGTGACCTGCATCTTTGACCATTCGAAAAAGATGGTCACGGAAGCTGGTTTATTGATTTATTTGCTGAATTTGAGTTTGTTTCTGATGTGTGTGTTTTTGCTGTTGGTGTTTTTGCTTTTTACCAAGGGCGGTAGTTTCGAGCCGATGGTCATAGAATATCTCTGATCCGTCAGCGCAGTGGCAGAGAGTTAGATTCTTTGCTCTTTAGGTAAAGAGTCGGTGGCAGAGTCGTAACACCTAGTATAGTTGCAGCTCCTCTCATATTCAGGATAATCTAGGCGCTGATCTACCCCAGAAATAAGACAAGTGTTGGAAAGTCAAAAACAGTGGCTGGTTCCCAAGGGCGTATCCAGGATTTTTGTTCGGAAGACCATTCTTTTTTCTGGTGAGGGGCTGCAATTTTTTTTAAACGCATCAAAAAGTTGTTTATATGAATTTTTTTACGTTTTTACGATTCGGACAAAAATATTTGAGGGGATTCAAGCCCAGTGACCCCCCTGGATATGGCCTTGCTGGCTCCAGACAAAAGGGAAGAAAGTACATGCTGTGCTTTAAAGGCAAGTTGAAGATGATTTACCTGTAGTAGTTGAGTATCTGACAAAAGACCCCAGGATGCCGGTCAAAGAAATATTCATTAAGCAGAGGATCATAGTTAACCAATGCTTCAGTTAGTCGTGACAGCCGTGTTGCTGGAATTTTTTTCAATGTCGTTCGGTAAGTCTCAAACCTGATGCCTCCGACATTGAGGATAATTTTATTGTCGCCATCCATTGATTACAGACTATAATTTCCTTTCTTCCTGTAAGTATAGCCAATTAGATTTATAATCCACTCATAGCTATTGTTGTAATACATGAACAAACTCTTTTTTTAGCCATTAAGACTATCGAACCAAAAGATGGCGCTTACCTTTCGCCGCTCATGTTTATCTGAGCTTCTATATACAATTCAGATACGTTTTTTTTTCGTTAAAATCTTTGCAAACAGGAACTACTTTAGGTGGAATGTTGTGTATGCTTGAATTACTTGTTTTTATTTTTTTGGGTATTTTATGAAAAATCAAATTTTTTTCCGGTAAGTTTTGTGGAGAGTTGACTAATTCAATAGCGGAAAGATAAATATGTTGTCTCTGACGGTACCTAGCCTCATGTGTAGATTATGTAGATTTGTGGATCAGGCACTAAAGATAAGAAAGGAACTATTGTGAAGAAGATTTGTTATGGTTTGGAAAGAGAATGCTGAAGGGTGTTTTACTTTTGTTTTCCTGTTATATTTGATGTATAGTGTATATGGCCCTGTATAAAGGCTTTTGAATACACGATTATTATTATTATTATTGTTATGTGTGTGACATTGTGTGTAATTATGTGAGTTAGTTTTATAGTATTATGTGTGCTTTTGTGCTGCAATTGTTATGTTATTCTATTTTTATTTGCTATGGGCTATGTTTAGTCATTGTTATATATGTTATTATCATGTGTTTTAACTATATATGCAACTGTGTTTGTTTTTGTCATGGCACAAAGAGGCTTTTGTTTTGCAATAAATATCTATCTATTTATCTATCTATACCTTTTATTTGATATTAAACGCTGTTTCTAAAAAGATTAATTTTTACCGCCACAAGCTCAATTTGAAACCCTCAGTAGAGCCCTGAAACTAGGTTTGGAGCCCTGAAACGTCATTAATTATGATGAAGGGAAAAAAAAGATGCACCATTGAATTCAAGACTCCAAATTCTGTTGATATTTGATAGTCCTCTGACAGTCATTGTTGAATAGCGTATTTAATGGTGTATTTATCTTTTAGCTAGCAAATTAAATTTACCAATTAAATTTCACAAAAATTAAAATAAGCAAAAACAATTGTTTTAAATGAAAGTAAAGAGATACAGCTACCACAGTGAATATTAGCTGTCATCTTATAAAAAGGGAAATGGCAAAAACAGAAATGGCGGCGGCATTTTGTGAAAAATGTTAGAGATCAAATTCTTTGATGTCCTGGAGCAATATTAAATTCTTGTTTAATTGACCATCGAAGTGAAATCTGTTTCAAAATGTTCTTTTTATGACGCAATATAGTGTTTGTTATTTTATTTTGAAGGAATATTTTACCGTCAATGTTCACGTAAAATATGCTCAAGTAAAATATTCACGTCTGTCATTTTTTTCTGTCTGTTTTTTTTTTTACTTTCTCATGGATTATTTGTTTATTTTCCCTTTTCTTGTTTTTTTTCTCTACTAAAAGAGTCGCTAGTTTTCGGTTCATTTTTTCTTCTTTGTATTTTTTTTCAATCTTTTTTGTATTATTTTTCTCAAAAATATTGTTTGTTTCTATTTATTTTTGGGTGCACTTTTCGGTATTTTTTCTCTTTTTATTACTTTGGTTGTGTCGTTTTTCTATGTTAGTATTTTTCTTAACTTGTAAATGCCTTCCTCAGGTCATTATTTTTCATTTTTTTTACTTTATTTTTATTTGTTTATTTTTTTCATTTTTGTTTCTCCTTCCGTGCTAATGGTTCCTTCCAATAATATCTGCTATGCTATTAGTTATTTATGTTTGTATTCCTTTGACAGATTTTTCTTTTGTAATTAATTTAAGTAATGATTTCTTTTTGGTTCCTCTGGTGACTTGAATGGACTCCAAGTGAAACCTGCTTTTGTGAATATTTTAAGCCATGAGAGTCGCCTTTGCGAGCTTGAAAATAATCTTTTTGATGTAATTAGTATAATAAATAGTTCTGTGGGTCAGGTTAATCAAAATCCGATTAATATAAACCCCGTTTGTAATAGTAAATATGTTTCGAATTTGGGGGAGGAGGAGGTTACCAAAGGAAATTATTCTCTGACAGCACTTCAGCTTAATATTCAGGGTCTCTCCTCGTCAATAGATAATTTGAGACAAATTGTTTCGGATGGACAGCCTGATGGTGTCGGTTTGTGTGAGACATTTTTGGATTCTGGCAATGAAATGCATTGGATATCCATGGTTATAAAATGGAACGTATAAACCGCTGCAAGATGGCTAAAGGAGATCTTGCCATGTATATATCTTGCAATTTGCATTATTTCTTGCGTGATGACTTATCAAGGAATTTTGAAGGTATTTTCGAGTCACTATTTATAGAAATTAGATCTAATGGGATTGATCTAATCATAGGCAATATTTATCGTTCTCCTAATGGTGCTAATCCGTTATTTCTTCGGAATCTTGAGGAAATACTTGACATAATACTGAAACGTCCGTCTCAGTTAATCATAATGGGTGACTTTAATATAAATTTGATGGATTCAAACTCTTCGGCTTCAGTTGATTTTGTGTCAACCATGCTTGCCGCAGGAACTCTATCATCTACATCCATCCCCACACGAGTAACTAATGTTACAGCTTCTTTGATTGATAATATCTTCTCTACGCTTAGTTTGAAGGAAAACTCAATTTTAGTTAGTGATATCTCCGATCATTTTCCAATATATTCTCGATTCAGCTTTAAACAGGGGAAGAGTAACCGGGCTCAGGTGTTTGATTCTTATCTGTTAGGTTTGGCGAGAAAGAGTTATCTCTTCTTGGGTCCAAATTAGCGGAAAATTCGTGGAGCTTGCTTGATAATGATAAGGATTTTTCTTGTTTATTTGATTCCTTTTCTGGAACCATAAAAGAGGCTATTCTTAGCATTGGTAAAGTACCACCTTCTAATCATAGGTCTAAAAGGATTGTTCCTCTAAACCCATGGATGACATCCGGACTTCTCATAAGCTGAAGAAGGAAGAATAATCTCTGGAGAGCTTATAAATGCGCTACACTTTCAGCAGGTGCTATTTGTCTTTGTCAATTCAAGATCTACTGGAATATATATAATTCATTGTGTAGGAAAGCCAAATCTCTGTATTATCTAAATAATTTTGCTGCTTGTGGCAATGATATTCGTAAAACTTGGAAGGTAATAAATTCTGTACTTAAACCCGGTTCTCAATCTAGCTCTTTACCTATGAGTCTGGTCATTGGCGATGGAGCTGTGGAGGGTGAGCTTAATGTCCAAGAGGCATTCACCTCATTCTTCGCTAATATTGGTAAGAATATTACTTCTACAGTTACTTTGTCTCAGCCTAGGCCGGACTTTAGATCTTACCTCGGGCCATCTTGTGTTAAGTCTATGTTTCTAGAGCCAGTAACAGTAAGTGAAATTACTAAAATTGTTAATGGCTTGAAAAACAGGGGCCAGATTCTATCCCTACTAAGGTAGTTAAATCTATTCTTCCTTCAATAGTATTGCCTCTAACAAAACTTGTTAATCTTTCATTTGAATGTGGTGTTTTTCCGGACGCTTTCAAGCGTGCTCGGATTATTGTTTTGTATAAAGGTGGACCAAGAAATGATCCGGCAAATTATCGACCAATTTCAATTTTATCAGTATTTAGTAAAATATTTGAAAAGGCTATGCATTCTCGTCTCCTTACTTTCTTAAAATCTAAAAATTTTCTTTATGATTTTCAATTTGGTTTCCGAATGAAGCACTCCACTGAACATGCCTGCATGACCCTTTTGAATTTTTTTTCATTCTGCGTTAGATTCGGGATTTTTTCCGGCTGCTGTATTCCTGTATTCCTGCTGTATTGGTCCAATCTTACGTTTCTTACTGTCTAATTGTGTGGATATCAACTTTTCCTTCACTGTTAAAACCACTTTCTAAGGTTTACAATAAAGCTAGAAACCTTATCCAGGAGACTAATCGTTCATTAGTGATACCATTACTTAATCTTGAGTCACTATACATTCTTTCATGTGCATGTTTTACTTTTGCTCAGCTTCATGGTGACCTCCCCCGGCCCCTAAGTGTTCCGCTATTTTTTACCTCTGATCAAAATAACTATAATCTTCGTAATGTGACAAATCATGTTCAAGTTCCATTTACTCCTTGCATAAGGTCAGATTTTAATCCTCTAATGGCGTGTCATATTGACTGGAATAAGTTGCCTGAATCAACTCGAGGGTGCCACTCATTCGGTTTGTTTAAAAAAATTATTAAAAATTCTTTGGCTTCGTAGAAGTTATTTTTATTTATGTTTTTATTTTTATTTATTTTATTTTTTTGGGAGTCTATTTATTCTAGTTAATTATTTTAGTTTATTTATTCTATTTTTTCTATACTTTTCGTTTTATCTATATTTTCTTTTCTTCTCCTTCGTATGTGAGTAAGTGATCATTTTAAATTTTCTTTTGTTTTTCATCTCTGAGTAAGCAATTCATATGTCTTCCTCCTTTGTACAGGCCAATGAGCCTTTGGGGGAATAATAACATGTAATATTGTATGTGTGTCTAATGAAGAATAAAACTTATCTTATCTTAATTTAATTGTAATTTTAAATTTTATGTTGACGATAATAGAGGTTGAGAAGAAAGCCACATTTTTAATGTGATTCCTCCACAGTTAATTTGAAAAATTTATTCTAAAATAGCTAGCCACCTAAATGAAAGGTGAAGTTTTACATATCTTATACTCAACTTTTCCATCTCTGTCTGCAAAGTCCTTACAGTTTAGGTAAAGCTCACAGGAGTCTTGTAAATGAGCAAAAGGCAATATTTACACAAGGAATAAAACTGCACGGCTTGGAACTGATGGAAAACAGAACAGACAAAATGGAGTAAAATCCACCTATAGCCTACAGCAAGTAAAAAATGAATGCTTGCAAGACTTATTTTACAGGTTTATAAGTGTTTTGATCATTTCTGCTCCTCTTCAATTTTCCTCTTCAATGTTTCCTCTTCCTCTTCAATGTTCTAAGGTAATTTTTCAAAGGTTCTAATTTTCCGCTTCACTTTAGGTTCAAATTGTTCTTGTCCCATTAAGTTTTCTAATTTTCCTTATAATTTCTAATTTTTTCGCTTCACTTTATGTAAAATTTTAAACTATATCAAAAGGATCAAAGCAGCAAAGTAGCCTTTTAAAAGCGACCAGCTTTACAAAAATAAGGAAGATGGAGGAGTAGCTACTGATCATTTTATGGTAAAATCCCTACTTTTTTGATTTTTTTGGAGGAGGAAGGGGAGAGGAGCAAAAACACTGTCAGCGAAATTTTTGCTTTGTGAACCAGCTTAGTGATTTCTGAAGCAGTCTGAAATCGAAAACACACAATGAGATGCCGGTAAAGCTTATCTCGTATTTTCTTAAAGGAAAAAAAGAAAGGAAAGGTTCAATGTGGTGTCAACAAGTGTTGCATATTTGATCGTTTTACCTTTTTTAAATGAGCTGCCTCTCACTGTGGCCATAACACCTCACAAAGTTGGCCTAGCTATGACACATTTACAACTTAATTCTTAAAAGACAGCCTTCTTTTGTGATAAACTTGCATTTAGATTACCCATCAAGTTCAAGTTTGTTTATTTATAATTTATGAATAAAACAAAAAACTTACCTTGGGAGCCGTGAAGATGTTAAAAGTAGAATAGCCAAGGCTCAGGGTATTTTTTTCACAGTTGAAAGAAGTTTGGAAGAATAGGAAGATAAGTCTGCGAACCAAGATTAGAGTATTGAAAACTACAGTGATGACAATGCTCAAATATGGTTCTGAAGCGTTGAAAAATGGAGGAAAATCGGATAGATATTTTCCAGAGAAACTCCCTACGGATCGTTTGGGTACCCGACTGATTGACAGTATTTCAAACAGTAGGCTGAACGAAAATGTGGTTCAGTCCCACTTTCTAGGGAAATGAAAGAAAGGCTGAGATGGCTAGGGCATGCTTTGCACATGAAGGATGACAGATTGCCAAAGATTTCTCCTCTTCGGCCAACCATCAAGGGCTAAAGGGAAGGCAGGTCGTCCGCAGTTGGGATGAAAGGATGTCGTAAAGAAAAACATAAAGGAAATGTGAACTTCCTGGGAGGGTGTAAAGAGGGAGGCTATGAATTGATTGAGATGGAGGAGGAGCGTACAAAGATATGTTGGCATCAGGTGGTTTAGTACTGCGGTGAGTTGTTAGTAGCATTAGTAGTAGTAGTAAGGGGGTTATTCTTACCAAGGCCATCTTTAGAGTCTTTCAAACAAAGGCTTAAAGGTTGCGTGAAACGTTATGGCAATAGAAAATGCAACTGATGCTAGCAACGTTTGGGGATCTTTTATGTGCCTAAATCCGCGAACCGCGTCAGATAAAAAAAAAAAAACAAGTTGGAATACGGGTTAAAAATGTTGGAAACTATTATAGGTCTACAGCACAATATTTTGTAATGGTGGTAATTTTCTTTAGCAGTGCAACGTCATTTTTAATAAAAGAAAGAATATTGAAGAATATTTCAGTCAAGAATACTTTACATTGGCTTATTAGTAAGTTATCCTGATCTCACGAAGACTGAATGACCGACTGAATGCCCTACCCTATCTAAGTGTGAGGTTAGGAAGCTTCCGTAACGGACAACTTCCGTTCTTATATCGGAAATTCTTGACACCCTACTGGGACACTTTGGTTTTCCTTAAAAGAAGATTCCTATAAGAAATCTTTTCTCAGAAACAATTCGTACTTCCTTCCACTGTCAAGAATTGCGAGGGTTAATGTAGCGTTTATGAAAGATAGGGACAAGGAATCTATAATGTTCATTTTCGATTTTGTCCAGTTAGAAGTGGAAATCTTTTGTTTTATTTGACACTTTGTGGTTAGGATCGTAGGGATTGGTATGGAAGCTGTTCTTGTAGTTATTTTTCTCAGTTTTTGTATAGCCCCTTTTCTCTTTGCGTAAATTTAAAACAGCTTCAAGCTTTATAGCTAGCTTCTTGAAGGTTATTAGATAAAAAAAATAAAATAAGTTTTTTTTAACTGAAAGTAAGGAGCGACGTTTTATTGTTTTAAAAAGTAGAGTTATGACAAAGAGTCAAACTTTAGCGTAAAGAGCGAGGCGTTGAGGAGGAGACAGCCCCTTTCATATACGAAATAATTTCTGTTCGTTTTAAGTTTTAATGTCGCTCCTTACTTTCAGTTAGAAAAACTTGTCTGTTTTATTTAATCTCTGGATGTTTTTCAAGTAATGCAGGTTCGAATTTGGCTCAACATACATGAAAAATTAAAAACAAAATTTGAATATTAGTTTGGCAGATTTATTCCGGATATGAAAGATTGCCCCTTCCTCAATACCTTGCTCTTTACGCTAAAGCTGGTAGCACTTCTAAAAAAGCTTCTTATTCTAATTAAACGGCCCCCGTGTTTCAATTTTAGTCAACAGTCAAACTTTAGCGTAAAGAGTAAAGTATTGAGGAGGGGGAACCCTTCAAATATGACATAATTTCTGTTCGTTTTTAAATAATGCCGGTAAATCTGGCTCACCCTTTATGAAATATATCCCTCCCCACAGAAAACTCCTTGAAGGAAATTTAATCCAACATAAAGTGCACCCCCCCCTTCAAATTCCCTCCAGACAGTTCCATCCTCGCTGAGAATCCACCTCCCTGTGAAATTGCTCGTGGACGATTCAACCTGAAAAATCTTCCTTAGCATTCTTTCATTCGAATAAGACTTTAATCTCTAATCGGTTTCACGATCATTCCAGATATGGCCCCTTCCGTGGAAATTATTTCCCAGAAAACAAAACACACGGAAAAACCCCTGGATAATTCCCCCGGAGCATCTCCACATAAACAAATTGGCAAAGAGCGTGTAAGACAATTAAAAAATACCGTATAGTAATTGTCAAAACCTCCCAGTGGAACATTTTTCCTGGAATATTCATTACCCAGAAATTTTCCTCCCCAAGAAATATTTTCCCCATAGAAATCCGACCAAAGTGTACCCCCCGCAGAAAAAAAATGGCTGTATACTTCCCAATAACAAATATTATATGTAAACAATGAGCAAAGTTCACAACTTGCAGCCCTTCCCTCGAGGGACTGTGAGGGGGTCATTTTAAGCCTAAAGATATAGTTATTATATATTTTCGACTATACTCAACAAAATGGTTATCTCAAAATTTTGATCGGGAGATTTTGGGAAAAAATGAACGTGGGAGGGGCCTAGCTGTCCACCACTTGTTTTGGTCACTGAAAAAGGGCACAAGAACTATAAATTTTCGTTCGAATGAGATCTCTTGCAATATTCTAGGACTTCTGGGTCGATACTATTACCCCTGGGAAGGAAAAAAAAAAAAAAAAAAACACGCATCCATTATCTTTCTTCTGGCAAAAAGTACAAAATTTTACATTTTTGCAGATAGGAGCTTGAAACCTCTACGTTAGGGTTCTCTGATACGCTAAATCTGATGGTGTGATTTGCATTGAGATTCTATGACTTTTAGGGGACGTTCCCCCATTTTTTTCCGAAAATACGGCGAATATTCTCAGGCTCTTAACTTTTGACTAAACTTGACTAAACTTATATATTTTATATCAGCATTAAACTCTGATTTTTTTATATATCTATTGGTATCAAAATTCCGTTTTTTAGAGTTTTGGTTACTATTGAGCCGGGTCCTCCTTGCATAAAGTTCGTTGCCAAGAACTGTTTGATCTCCCCTTTTTGTATCCCCTCTTCCCTATATAAAATCTAAGCGAATGCCCGAAAAATTAATGATCAATGAAAAGTAGAAAAAGTTGGAAAAGGCTATACCAAATCAGTGAAAGCAAATACAAAAAGGTTTGATTTTTTGTTAAAAGAAGATTTTTTTATTTCAATTTTAGAATGTTTTTTTTAAAGATGAAAAAAGAAGTGCAATATGAAAAAAAAAAAATAATTAGCAGGCACTAAAGGATATAGAACAAAAAAAAGACAGGGAGCAGAAGAAAATGCGAAAAAATCCATGGTGGCTAATGAGAAGGTTCACCCTTAGACTTTCCAATCCATCCTGTGGGATATTAATCCCATTTGTCAGTCTGTTCATTTTAACATTTTTCAATTTGTTCAATCTGTTCATTTCAATCTGTTCGTATTTATAAGTACATATAACGTTTTTCAATTAATAAGTTCTCTTTTTAATAGACTTAAAATCAGGAAACTAAAGTTTGACTTTTCGTCCCGATTCTTTAAGAACGGCCGCTCAAACAAATGAGCTGTTAAATTTGAACGACAACTGTTTTTAAAATACAATAAGACCTTAGAGCCTAAAGAGGGGAAGCCACCTTCATCTACGGAATAACTCCTGTTTTTTTAAGTTTTAATATCGCTCTTTGCTTTCATTAGAGAAAATTTTGTTTTTTATTCAATTCCTGATTTATTTTTTCATAGTACAGCCAGAGTTACCCTAAATATGCGGAGGAATATATCTCCTCAGACCCGACTCCGTAAGTCAAATTTTAATTTTCGGAGAGCAATACTTCGGAAGAAAAGGGTCGTACAGAATTGTTGAGGCCAACAAAGCTAAGTAAGTTTCTCCCTCGTCCCTATCCGTTCAAAGCTTCCCTCTTTACACCCACCCAGGAGGTCCTCATTTCCCTTAAATCTTCCCTTAACCTCTTGAGACCTGACCATAGAAATACTTTTCTGATTATGTTCATTTCTTTGTAGTTGACTTAAAAAAATCATTTTGACCATTGATCAACTAAGAAAAAGTTGACCCCCCATCTCTCCCTCTGGCGGATGTACACAGGTGTGGACGTTGGGTCCCTGTCGAGCTGAAATTATAGTAAAAATCTGCTTCGTCTTTTAAAAGAGATTTGTCAAAACGTTGAAAAACAAAACTTTTCTCTTAATGAAATTTCTTGAATCAGTTGTTGTCTCACGTCGAGCAGAGAATGATTTTACAGTGTAAGCACATCCATCTTGACTTTTTGCAGCATCAAGGCCTTCTGCACCGGGCTGCATTTGCCAAGTCACAAAATTCTGGTAGATACAGTGTAGCTCTGGCGTTTGGTGAAGGGATTGGCCTCTTTTTCATGCTCGAAACACGGTGCTGAGTTTCACCCAAGAGTTCTTCGTCACTATTTTCTTGACCTCGTGACTCCGAGCTTCCAGAATTGAGCAAACATTCGGCCACGTTGAAATGAAGGTCAATGAGCTGTTTGAGGTCATCAGGAATTTCTGGGCCATGGCCCTTCAGCTCATGAAAAACATTGGCTAGTGCAGCATCCACAAAATGATGAAACAGATGCACAGTCCATTTTTTAGTATGCGTTTCAAACCGGTAATAGCTAACCATGCAGTCCACAAGGTGGACCAAACCCATGTAGTCAGAGACTAGATGTGGACGTTTGACCTACACTTAAGATCCCTGGCTCTTTCCATACCGTTTTACCTCTGCCGCTTCTTCTATGCCTTTGCAGTTTGTAGACAGGAGAACCACTTTGTTATCATACCACCGGGTCGCAGCTACTTTTCTATCTGAGCGCACAGACATGACAGAGGTTCCTCTGCCCTTTCTTTTCATTTCTGTTTCGGTAAAAAGCGCTGGGCTGCTGGTGCCCAAACGGTTCTTCATAATATTTTTCTTCATTTATTTTTCTGTCAGCCAGCATGTTGAGGAGCTTAACAGACGAGAAGAATCAGTCAAAATAGAGATATGTACCTTCTGGTCGGGTCACAGACAAGCGCAGTACGATCCCAGATGACAAGCCGTGTGCTACTAGCTCTTCTCCCAGGGTTGTGGCTCCCTGGTATATTTGGAAGTCAAGTATCAGCCATAAGGAGCTGGCAAGGACAAAATTCTTTAATCCAACCGGATTGGGCTTGTGAGGGACATATTGTTTGAGAGTCGACATACCCTGGAAGGGTATCTGTTCGTCAATTTAAAAGTTCCTGTCACATGGCACTGGAGACAGATATTTCTGAGGTTGTCAAGGATCGGCTGCACCTTCAAAGTCTATGTTTGGTTTTTTCTTCATCTGAGATTTCTGAATCAACAACAAACTTCAGGTTCGACTGGATTGTGAAGGATTTGTCTTGACTCATTATTTGCGATATGGCGTCCACCCTAAACTTCCCAGACCAGTACATGCGGATCCGAGGAAACTTGAGGTCTCCCATCAGGATGACAATGCCAACAAAAATTTTCAGATCGTCTGGAGTTACATTCAAGCTTTTTCGGTGGGCCAAATGATACCTGTAGGGATGCAAAAAGCTGTACGTTCGAAGAAGCTCTCCGGGTAATATTGCAAAAAGAATTGTTCTGTACTCCAGTCGTCAAGGTCCTGGGAATGAGCGGGACCCATGTCCGGGCCACAATGATGATTGAGCTGTCGAGACTTCCTCCAGGACAAGGTTGCTGCTACTTTGTCAGCCTTCAAGCGTTTGGCACGGGTTGCTTAGGGTTCGGCATCATCAGATTCTTCACTTTCAACATCTGGAAGAACAGCATAACTGCTTGATGACGGAATGGCTGCAACAGCTGGTTCACCATCAGAGTCTGAAGATGACAAAGAGTGGTTTTTGATCCATTTCTTATCATCATCTAAATCAGAGAGGTCCAGGTTGCTCTCATGGAGTGTTCTGAGGGCGTCATCAAGGGAAACTACAATGAAGGAACAGGTTCGGCAAGCTTAAAACTAATAGGTTGTTGCCAATTTAGTAAATAAAACAATCACTGGCCTCTGCTATCCCCATTTGAATCGAGATTTGAACTGCAAAAAATCAACCCTAGCTTTTTACTCGATTGGACCCGCCTGTCCACAGACGTGGACATGGAGGTTTTCAAAGTTCCAAAAGATGACACTTATCAAACTAACTTCTTTTAAAACTATCTAAGTACTGTCTACAATCAAGAGAGTATACCTGATTTTTCTCACAACTCGTTCTCACCACTTCCTTTTTTGTTCTTTTTTCTTACCTTTGCTTATTTTCATCTCCTTATTTTAGCCTTTTCTAGTCTGTAAAAACACCACTAAAAGTCGCAGAAACTTTCTGAAAAAAAATCAGAGATGGCATTTCAGGTCCAAAAAGCACATTGAACAATAAAACCTTTGCTAGATGGTGAGGCCTTTGCACAAAAAATATTTTACGGGGATGTCCACAGACGTAAACACCAGGTTTCTGGAGAATAAAACATCGTCCCAACCCAACTGGAGACGACCTGCTTTTCGTTTGTCCCTAGACGGTTAGCCAAAAAGAACAATCTTTGGCAATCTGTCATCCTTGAAATGCAGAACATACCCTCTCATCCTTTCTCTCACTATTGTCCTAGAAAGCGGGATGGAATCACATTTTTCGCTCAGCCTACTGTTTGATATATGGTCAGTCTGTCGGGTACTCCAAACATTCGTGAGCAATTTTTCTGGAAAACACCAAGAAAATCTTTTTGGGTAAACATCTATTTTAACTGTTTCAAACAGTTCGTTGTAACGAACTGCAAGTAAGGAGTAACGCAGCTAAATAGTAACCAAACCTATAAAAAAGAAATACAAAAATAGATATATCAAAAGAATCGATTATTATGCTGATTCCATGTATATAAGATTCATAAAGTTTAGTGTTACACATCAAAAGCTACTAGAATGAGAAAATTGGCTGATTTTTGAAGAAGGACCCCCCCCCATCTATAAGAATCTTAAGGATCTATCGTAGTGGTTTCAAGCTCATATCTGCAAAAATGTGAAAGTTTATGTTTTTTGTTTTTTTATGTCAGAAGAAAGAACACGTGTAAGTGTTTATTAACGCTGACGTTTTTATTAATTTAAAAATCAGAGTTGTGACAAAATACCAAACTTTAGCGTCGAGAGCGAGGTGTTCAGGATAAGGCAACCTCTTTCATATACGGAATAATTTCTGTGTTTTTTCAGTTTTTATGTCACGCCTTACTTTCTGTTGAAAAAACTTGTTTTTTTTGTTTAATATTTAGTATGAATTATGTGAATCTTTAGCAATGTGTGTAGTGTCTGACGAAATGATTCTGATGATATAAGTATTTTGTTCTTTTGATGCAAGTTACGGCTGTAAGCTTGTTGCGAAATCGCTTGTTTTATAGGGAAAATGCAAGTTGTGTAAAACATTCAAGACATGCTAGATCCTCTGAAACATGGTTCCAGCCATCACTGAATCTTGAAACGGAACTATTCAATCCGACTCTAATTCACTTCTGCATATCTATTATTCACACTTTATGTTTAGTATATGATTTTCAAAAACAGATTTTAATAAAAGAATTTATTTATATGCAGTACTAGGGGTGCAAAGGAACGACTTCGGGGCTGGTATCTCCTTTCCCATATCCTCAAAAATGTATAGCTTTTTTATTTCGAATATCTTCAACTGTCTATACATTTGGTAGTTTACAAATCTAACTCTATTCTCTATTCTTTTTTTAACTTATCTAAGAGTTAGCAATTCAAGTTTCTTATGGGGTGATCTTTACAGGGGCAGATGTAGAGCAAAATCTTGGGGGGAGGGCAACGTGACAAGGCCATCAATGAGCAAAATCTTGGGGAGGGGGGGGCTCAATGTGACAAAGGTGTAAATAATTGACCAAGTTGGAGAATTTATTAGAAAAAAAAGTGAAAAAAAAGGGAAAGAGGGCGCCAAAATTGTTTTTTTTTAGGGGGGGGGGGGTCCAGACCCCTCCGTCATTCCCCTGGATTCGCCATTGGATCTATATATCACAGGGAAGGGTCGTGATGACAAATTCAACAAAGGTTTAACATAATGAGAAATGAAATTGCTTAGAAACTGAAAATATATTTCGAAACGGGGAGCGGCGACTTTGTGCGTTCACTTTGCTACCCAAGTGTTTTTATTCGAAATAAAGAGTGTTAATGTCAGGCAGACACAGATAGAAGTCCACAAGGCCCTGCAGGTCTCATAGTGAAGCGTGAAAAATATGTAAAATACCTACATTTTTCAACATAAAATGTAGGGAAGGGTAAAGGATAGAGACATAACAAACTCATATGGAAAGAGATTTCGGTGCAGTTTTTTTTTGTGTTGCTCCTTCTATCAATATTAACTCAAAGAATTGTGTAAATAACAAGCAAAATAGCTGTATCTTCCAATCAGAGCAAAAATTCTGTAGGATAGAGGGGGAGAGAAATATCTCAAGTAAGGCTCGAGCTCTGGTAATTAAAAGTTAATGCTCATTTGTGTGAGGCGTAAAATATTCAGTAAGACACAAACGACCCTTTTCTTGTTATGTTAAATACATATACAAACCTTGTTCTTCATGGCTATTAGTGCATTATTGTTTCCAATTAATTAAAGACAGCGAAGGCGAAGCTGGTTCCCCAAACTGTCAACAAATGGGCTTTCTAGCGAAACAAGACGAAGGCTATATTCAATAGATTTTTGTTTTGTAATTTTTATCAGTAGTTCAGTCAGTGAAAAGATATGTATGTAGATATTTCTATAGAAAAATAAAATTTCGTTTTATTTTTCACGTGATTTAAATAAGTTAGTGTTTCAATTTGTGTGCCAGTGACGTATCCAGAGGGGCCCCCCTCCTAACGTAGTCTAAAGTAATGTAATTTGCTTTTACTTGACGGATTATAAAAGTTCTCTGAGGAAAAATCTTAAAGGAAAATCTCTCGAAGAAAAATATCTTGAAACAAAAACAAAAATATCTTGAAGAATCTTGAAGAAAAAAAAACTCCTTGACAGAAGAAAAACGCCTCGAAGAAAACAAACACCTGGAAGAAATAAAATTATCTCGAAAAAATGTCAGAAAAAAGAAATCTTCAAGGAAAAGAATTATCTCTAAACAAAAAAAATCTTGAAGAAAAAAGAGCATGTCCTATAGTATTACGTAAAACCCATGTGTGTGCCGTTCTCAGTTAAAGTCGGGGATTCCTCGTTTGACTAGCGGGCCTTGAGCAATACTAATAACGCGAGATTACGTAACAACCAAAGAAAACAATCTCCTATTATGTAACAATCATCTCTCTATAGTATTACATAATGCATAGTTGTAATATAGTATTGGGCAAGTCTTATTTAGATGCGTGTAATAACCTCTGGAGGGACTGGTATTTTCAATAGTATGCCCCTATGGCTTATTTTAAATAGATTGACCCCTCACTACTGGGGTAAGGGTTAGAGGGGGCAGATTTTCTTGAGCACAGGCCAATTGGATCGTTTTAAGTTTGATCATTACTTCGGTAATTATGCATTATAGTGACCTCACTCAAGTAGTTTGATCTGATCTGCCTACGTAAAATCAGTTTGTCTCTCTGCATTTGGAAACAATTATTTTAGGCACAGTGAGAGAAACTTCTCTATAGTTTATTTTATCTTAATTAAATACTTGATATACAGAGTTATTATTTTAATTAAGTATTTAACTTAGCGCGTTCTGGGTGGCCTGCTTTCCATAATTTCTTGTTGTAGTTTCAATATTTTTTTTTACTAAAATATTATATTTTTATCATATTTATGCATATTTCATTAGGATTAACCTAACTTTCCCTCTTGATTTGGGTCTACATACGAACCATTACTCCTTGCTTTATTTGAAAACACTAGTTTATTTTTTGGTTAAATTACAGTTGGGCGGTTGTTCTGAAATAAACATCCTTGTAAAATAAAAACCGTACCATTAGGTTCCTAATTTTATGTTCTTTCAAAATGTTTAGGTCTATTTTCTATCAAAGGGAGCCCCCACCCCCCTGATGGTTTCATATACAACCCTAAAAATAGAATTCTACTTTAGTTGAATCTCTTGATACGTCTTTCGTTCTTTGTCCAAAAAGGTTTCTGAATCTTAACCCGATGAAATGGACTCGACCACATAAAAATCTGCTACCAATGGTCCCTTGGAGTTGACTGCACATGGGGCTTGCAACTGCATTCTCATCTAACTCACTTACTGCAAAGAAGTTTTAAATCAACTTGACCTTTAAATCAGCCCCTTTTGACAATAGCGTTGTGTAGTTTAGAGTTCCTTACAATGCATGACTGCGCCTTAAATTGAACTTCTAAGCTATTCACCAAGCAAAATTTCAAATGCATAAAAGTAAAAGTTCAACTTGGGAAATTTTTAAATAATTTATTACAACAAGCCTTAGAATATGCCCAAAACACGTTAAAAAACAATTGCGACATTTACGAGTTATTTGACCTTATATTATGCTTCACTGCTTCATCCCATGCTCTTTCTATGCTTGTATTATCTGCCAACTCAAAGCAAAGACCAAGAGGCTCATGAAAAATGAGTTTATCTATTTGAATAGCATTTCTATCGATGCCCTGAATGTTCCTCGTGGAAATTTCATCCTTGAAAAGAGACAGAAATAAGATTAGAAAAAAAGATTCAAAATCAGAAACGCTGACACTCCAAGACGTTAAAAGCACTCCCTAACTTTGTTTAAGAGAAAATTGTTTATTTTTGCGCATTAATACTATAAAAAGAAATTAAGACAAGTAGCCCATCTAGCTCATAGAGAAGACATTTGACTCCAAATCCTGGTTCACAAGTTTGAAAATGACATTAGATTTGTTCTGGCAAAAGTTGAAATACTAAAACACCTTCCTTTTAGGTAAATAGTACATTACTTCCGGAAAAAAACAAGCTATTTTATTCCAACAGATTAATAAAGAATTCAGTACTTATCTGTTATATTAGCAATGTTAAGTTCTTCATCTAAGTAGAACCTGTTTCTCTGACAAATCCTAATGAAATATCACAAAATATGATGAAAGTATAATGCTTTAGAACAAATTTAGGCTATATGAGTAGTAAGCATGTACGCAATACAAAACTAGATGGTATAAAGCGACCAATCCCTCTATATTATTGGCCTATACAGTAATCAAACACGTTATATTTGGAACCAGGGACGAGATTGTATAATGCAAGCAGACGGGTTTCTGGGTCAACACCCATTTTCTAGGGGCAATCAGAGATATATGGGGGATTACACAGGAATCTGTGTGTAGTTTCACTGGGTTCATGCCCTTCCATGGGTAACTATATATTTCAAAACTATAGGCCTTGTCAGAAACATTTTTCTAGGTTCAATAGTCAAAACTTGACTTCCTCATATTACGTGTTCAAAGATGATCTCTTTGTAAAAATATTGGTTTTCACCTGGAGGGCATATAATTATGTTTTTTCACTACAAATAAAGATGTAATCACTCTTTCTGGATCAGTTGGAAAAAACAACTTGAAATAAGCCTTTTATTGTTAAATTTATTAATTTTCAATGGTGAGCACTAAAAGAATCTTGATGGTATGTAAATATATATATATTATTCTTGTAATAAAAAAAACGAGATCTTTTTTCGTATAGCTAGCTATAACTATCTGCCATATGGCTTTCGGATTGATAGCGGACTACATATCTATTGCAAAATTCACATGCTTTTGTAACAGCTGTTCAGGTATTTTGACTAAAAGAGTACTTAACTAAGAAACCCAAAAAGCTACAAAATTAGTTTAGCTTAGTTGAACGATTCTACTCAATTCCAGAATCGCATATTCATTCCGCTTTGTTATAACGGTGATTATAAAACAAAACATAGGCATGCGAGAAACGTTAAATAATAATAAAAAAGCCAATAAAAGAATTATCTAGGTGGATTCGGTTGGGTTTAGTGAATGTAACTAACATCTGACGATGTCCAAATCTGGGCTGCTTTAATCAGCGGCAAAACTCTAATTTTTGAAAAAGTGACACTTTTGGACTTTAAACGGTTTTTAAAATTGTGGAAAGTTAGAGGGTAAGGGTTAGATGAAAATATTTACCATTACTATTGCATAGTCTTTTGCATCGTCTTTTGCATAGTCTTTGCGTCATTAAAAAAAACTAAATAATAATTAAAGCCAATATGATGACTAAAATTTGGGTTGGCCGGATGACTAAAAATGGTTGAAGTTGTGAAACATGTTTATGAAAATAATGGTGAAGTGGGAAGTTTAAGTTCCCCCACCACTCTTTCCAAAGTTACTGGTGTTCAAACTAAAAGTTTACAAGACTATCTACAAAATGCATCAAGTTATACTCTGCATAGAAATCATAGGCTTCGTGCTAACCAATATCGAAAAACTAAAGCCTTTTTCTCCCTACATATAGTGCAAGCAGATGTCTTAACTCTAGATGAGATTCAAAGGCGTCACAATACACCGTACAAGTACATTCTACTTGCAATCAGTGTTTTTAGTCGCTATGCATATGCCATTCCATTGCGCACAAAAAGAGCTGTTGAAATTGCTCAGGCTATAGAAAGTATTCTCGAGCAAGATTCATATAAGAAAATTCAGACTGATCGGGGTATTGAATTTGTTAATCCATATGTTGAAAAAGTACAAATGAAATATAATACACTGCTCTATCATAGTCATAGTCCAATAAAGGCGGCATTGGCCAAACGATTGATAAGAACTATTCGAGTTTTAATTTCAAGATACTGTACACTGAAAAATACACCTGATTTTATTCATGATTTAGATAAAATCATTTTGATTTATAATCAACGACCCCATCGACCATTGTCCAACTCAACCCCAACGGAAGTTCATCATTGTGATCATGATGCGTTTGATACTTTTCTTAAACAATATTCTAGTGTAACGATTGTGAAGAAAAAATTCAATGTTGGTGATACTGTTCGAATTAATAGAACAACTAATGTTTTTGAAAAGGGCAATCACTTGTGGGCCACTGAACTTTTTAAAGTGTCAAAAATCTTAGACACCAAACCCATAACTTATTGTCTACGAGATACCATAGATGAAAAGATTCTCGGCGGCTTTTATGACTATGAACTACAAAAAAGTAAAAAATACTAATGGAATCTATCAAATTGAAAAGATATTAAAGACTTGTACTCGCAGGGGTAACAAACAGTTACTTGTTCGGTGGCTAGGATACAACTCTGATTTTGATACTTGGATCAGTGTTGAAGATATTGACAATGTCCAATGATTTTTATGTAACATTTATGTCCAACGTCTCCGGTCCTCTCTATAATGTTTTGAATAAAACAAGTGATTTTTGGAAGAAACTCTCCCCCACCATCAAATTCGATGACGGAAAGTATGAAGTTGCTCTTGTCGACTCTATTTTCAAAAATACCTATGATATCCTGAGAAAGGATCGTGTGTATGAGATAAAAGTTATACCATTCGATTGGTCACTCTTTGTTGAGTATGAACGGGTTGAAGCACTTAAATCTAGTGAATATTCACATGTCACATTGAAATATAAGGAATAGGGTACTATGACGGATTTGTGTCGTACAATCAATAGAAAAATCTCATAATGGTACATTTTATTTTAATTATTCAATGGAACACAATAGGATTTACATTACCTCACCTGTTGACACTGAAATGATTCATCTCAATGATAATCTGAGAGATGTTCTTGGCTTTAAACAGAATATGATCAATGGGAAAAACGCTGGCACTGTTAACGGGATGGATCAAGTTAATTTTGCTGATTATCCACCTGTTTTCGACTCGGACTCTTTCATATTTCTCTATGCATGCTTTGTGGAAACATCGAGAGTTGGTAAGTCAAATGCCCCCCTCCTACGTGTTCTTGAACGAAAAACAACCCATGAGCATGTTTATCACTATAATATAAAGCATGTTCCTGTAACCATTTCGTATTTGGAACTCTGTCAGTTAACACTAAGAAGTGAATTGGGTGATCCTCTAGCAATAACAAAAGGGTTTAGCTGTGATTACAAGTCATTTTCGACCCATCGTCGTCACTGCCTAAATGAACAATAGAAGAATTTCATTTGTCTGTCCTGTTATTGACTGCTATGTTTGTGCTCTGAGTCCACGTCAAATAGGTCATGGATTGGACTATTACAAGGGGCGTACTAAAATGTCTGGCTATGGTCTTGGTAGCTGGTTTGCTAGGCTATTTCGTTCTGCACTACCCCTTGCCAGAAAGTTATCTTGTACCTGCTGCATCAAATTTTGCTGCCTCGACACTACAGGACTGGGGGTCGGGTAAAAATTTCAACGAGAGTGTTAAAGAAAATATTAGATATTCAGCAAGAGCCGTTGTTGAGCAATTAAAATCTCAGCAAAATGAGAAGGGATTAAAAAGGATGCGTGGGCATCATTCATTCATCAGTCTCTACCCAGGCGGGAAGCGAAGGACATCAACAACGACTTTGAGGAATAAAACGAAGAAGACCAATAAGAAGAAGAAGAAGAAAAAGATTGTTAGATCAAAGACGTATTTCTTCTCTTAAGATGACTTATCTCCACCACAAGGAATCGAATCCATCAATCAGCTCCTCATTGAATCTGTTCAATTCTGAAAATGTTGATGTCAGTGTCAAGTATGGCTACTATGAACAATTTCATCCTCAACGACCCCTTTCAGAAAATATACACTTTCAGATATTTTCAAATGAGGACTATTTCATTGATTTATCATCAACCTTTATTGATTTAAATGTTGCGGTGAAGAAAGAGTCAGACAATACAACTCCAACTGCTGCCGATGGTCTGTCCTATGAAAACTGTGTCCTAGACAACTTATTCAAACAAATTAATGTATTCATTAATGGAATATTGGTGAGCACTACCAATAATCTATCCATCAATGCAAGCAACACACAATTTATGATGCATGTTAAAATTCGCATGTTTCAATTTTCTTATTTGAAGCAATGTCAAATACAGTATTCTCAAATGGTGAATCACATTCCCTCACAGCCAAATACAAATCAGTGGGCTTATAATCATAGTAGCCATTGTCTTCACAACGTAGAAACAAAATCAATTTGTTGTTCCAACAGTTGAATCGTAGATCTGAATCCTCCTCCCAGAAGAGTTTAAAGCCACGACGATACCAATCTCATAGCAATAAACTAAAATCACGTTTAGGATTCTTTCCAATCACACCAGGATATGTATTCTCCCACTGATTACATTTATCATAGTGGCAATTAGAGCACAGGTGTCCTCTAGGATGAGAGTCACACACCCCTTCAAGAAAGGAATTACAGCCTTTAATCTGTACAGCATATCCTCTATGCAGTTTACACGGGTTACATAATCTACACTTTTCAACATACTCACCAATCATCGTACAATTCTCACATGATGACCAGCTGCCCTGTGTATACATGCAGAGTGGACATGTATGGAATATTTTTTCATGTGTTGACACTCTCACCGCCAAAATGAAACTGAGCTATGATCAACAAATTGAGTGGGATGGATAGAGAAAGAGAGGAGCAAATCAACCTTAATAACATCTTTCTCACGAGAAAAGTCTTAAATTTCTAAGCTAGTGTGTTTAAAAGCAAATCCACAATATCATTTTGTCTTGTTGTGATTAATATGTCAATAAATTGTGTAAATGCCTTTGGACCACAACGTAAGAGCTTCATGCAATAGTCTAATGATGTAGAATTTGTTTTCATTATATCGATAAGCATTCCTCGAGAAAATATCTTCCTTTGAATAGATAACTCCAGAAAATCCTCATCTCGAATCAAGCATTTTTCCATAAACACAAGATTCCCCATGATTTTTTCCTTCTCAAATCAATCCATTTTTTAGAGTCCTAACACTCTCACAACCAACTTTAGACTAGCCAGGATTCTTTTTCTACTCTAAAAATATACGCTAACCTACTATGGAAAGAAAAATATCTTCGATTTAGAAACAATTTTATTGAATATAATTACAACAATAATAATCACTGATTCAATTTATTTTCCTCAATATATTTCATCAGTGCATCTAATGCAGCTTGAAGTCTATTTATATGCACAATGTTCAGTTTCGCAGCAAAGCATAATTGCTCCTCCAATTTGAATTTGCTCAATGATATCACATATCTAGCATACATATCGTCCCATTCAAGGCTTAGTCTACATCCTCGTGTTATTTCCAATGCCACGTTTGGTACTCTCGCCCATGTATCATTGCTGCTACCTGCTCCACCATAAAGCTCCAATAGTGTAAATGTACCACTCATTTTCTTTGCTAATATCGTCTCAAATAAACTATTCTCTCTGAATTCAATTCTCTTAATAATATGAATCACAATCTCTTACTAATATGTATCTCTCTGATTTGCTCCCCAGAAAATGGGTGTTGGCACAGAAACCTGTCTGCTTGCATTATACAATCTCGACCCTGGTTCCAAATATAACGTGTTTGATCACTTTATAGGCCCATAATATACAGGGATTGCTCGCTTTATACCATCTAGTTTTGTATTTCGTACATGCTTACTGCTACTTATATGTCTTTCCACATTAGGGGGGAGGGGTAAAATATAGCGGGTCTGCATGCAAAATGTGTTAGGTACAGTCATTCTGCATATTATGAAGTAAAAAAAAAAATTTCTAACTTAAAACTGGCCAAATACTTTACCCGCACCCCCTTGGTGCGAATATATAGCCCAAATTATATATTTCCCATCTATCCTGTCACTTCTTTTTGTCTTGTCTGAAGCTAAGCTGAAAGAAACTAACAAAGAAACTGGTTCTACAGTGCACCAATGGATGAAAAACATAAAATAGGCACTATAACAGACAAGTACCAAAAATTAAATTGCTTGGGCGGATATGTCTCTTTGTAAGTGATCATTCTCAAACTTATGGTTTTGGTAAGTCTATTCTGTCTTTTGTTTTACGGATGTCGCATCGAGCTGACACTTTCAGTGACAGTTTTTTTTTAATTCTTCTCCAATCCCCACAAAAGATTACATATACTACGATTATTTTTTTCTTATGCCAATTGTCGGACATCCTTTGCTGATAGTATTCCAATAAATGATTTATTCCAGATCTGAGTAGTCCTAAGAACCATGCCGTTTTTTAAGTGCAGTACTCTAGTTCTGTACAGATGCTATAGGGGGCACCAAAGGATGTATCAGTATCTGAATGCCATCCTATAGATTTTTCAAGTCAAAGCTGTAAGCGGTACTTTTACTAGTTTTCCCAATACTTTAGACTAGCCACTGAGCCTGTTGGACGGTAGGCATAAAAAAGGAAAAAACTTTGCAGTGGATACCCTTTTGTTAGAACCGCAGGAAAATTGTTTCTCCTCTCTCCTCAACACTAAATTTGGAATCTTAGTGCCCTAACGCCAAAAGATATCTTCAAAGCTTCAACTCAATTCGTTATCCGCAAGAAAGAACAATGCAGTCTTACCAAATTTAGTTATAAAATTCACAACAATTTAACCAAACATACCAAGTGTATAAAACTATTTATACAGTTCGTAACGTGGATTTTTTTCAAAATAGTTTTTCTTTGGCTTTTATTTTCCTGTATAGTGCTTGTTCGATCACTTTTTTTCTTTATTTTTAAGCTGTTTTTTTCCTGTTGGTAAAGGCTTCCGGGTTTAATCCCAAAATATTGGGACTTTTATTGCTATTTTTCGGAGAAAAAGTTTTACTTTAATTTTTCCCTGTCTTAGAAAATTTTACTCATCATTAGTAAATGTTTCTTTAAATTGTATATCAGCTGCTTAATAATTGCTTAGCTTCTGGTTGTAGGTAACCGTAGTATAACTTCACAAGATAGTTTTCAGGGCTGAAGCAAAGTGACTGACTAATAGTTTCAAGCCTTAAGGAATTAAACATATCATAGATATACAGTCATACATATATGAGCATCCAATTAACTCTAAATCCTAAGATCATATTTTAGACATGTACTCTAAAATTACCCCGCTATTCCTACTGTTATTTCGTGCCGTAATCCCTGATTTTTTTTTTTATGAAGACGCTAATTTGTCTGGGTGCTATGGAAAGCATTGTTACCTAAACATAAGGAAATTTTTATCTCCTTTCCTCCAGGTCAACAGCATTGGCTCTGTGATTTTGGAAAGTATAAGGGACTTCACCCCCATTAAAAATAAAGTTAATAGATTCTTAGGATTTTTTTTTATCAACATCAACTAAGCTCAGCAAATCTGTGGAGATTTGCTGCGCACTGAAGACAAAGGCTTACAAATGTGAAGAAAAGAAGTTTAAAGAGGAAGAACATAATGTCTGAATGTTGCAAAGCAATACTAATACGGTAACTCCATTTTAAATCACCTGAGGTTGTAACAACTAGTAAGTTCATATTGCTAGCCACACATTTGAAGAGTGATAAGATGAGTGAAAGAAGGGGGAGTGAATTTTTAGAATTCACCGTCATATCAGCGGTAACCATATACACAGTCCAGCCAGTGATTGCATAATATGCCTTACCATGGGCAGGTGTCTATTACTACAGACGGTACATGCCTTACTACAGACAAGCATCTAGTACTACAGACGGTACATGCCTTACCAATGGCAGGTATCTAGTACTGCAGACGGTACATGCCGTACTAGACAGGTTTCTGTGTCAACACCCATTTTCTGGACCAAAGTTTCTTTAATATAAAATAATGTTTCTACTAGCTATACAGCCAAGCAAAACATGATTATGAGTCAAAACTTGTCAAAGAGATTGATAACCTCTAGCTTAAAGGCATCTGGCATCTCATCAGATATGGTTAAGAATGCATCATGGGTAATTACAGAACGATGAAAGGTATGGTACAGTCATAATTGTTTCAACTTGAAAGTTATATCATTTGCGTAAAAGCTAACTCAATTTGCAAAAAAGCTATTCCATTGGTTAAGAATGCATTATAGGTAATTACAGAACGATGAATGGTAAGGTACAGTCATAATTGTTTCAACTTGAAAGTTATATCATTTGCTTAAAAGCTAACTCAATTTGCGATAAAGTTATAGCATAATAGGGGTGAAACAGAGTTCGAGATTGATTTTAATTGGATTGTATGAAAGTGCTAAAAGGGTTAAACTGAATACCATTTAACGTAAGCCCGAAGGGGGTGCTAACTCTTACGCAATTTAATATAAATTTGGAATAACATCGTTGGCGTCAATTTACGGAAACTATTATTTTAATTGGATGCTATGAAAGTAGTGAAAAAGGGTTAAACTGCTTACCAGTTAAGGTAAACCCGAAGGGGGTGGTAACTCTTAGGTAATTTATTATAAGCTTGGAATAACACTGTTAACATCAATCTATGGAAATGGTTAACGATGACAAGGTGACCATGGGACTTGACTTAGCTCTAAGTGTTCTGTATAGTACACAATTACCAGTTGAGCAGTCTTGCCAATATAAAATATGGTTTAGTATTGGGGTATGCTAAAAAGTTGAAACTAATAGAGTAATAGGCCCCAAGATGACCTTATGCCTTGACCTAGCTTTACATCTCGGGTGTGTTCTGTATAATGCACAAGTACTATTTGAGCAGTTTTGTCAATATAAAGTATGCTCTAGCATTGTAGTATACTAAAATGTTGATACTAATAGAGATGTAGATGCTAAGAAAAGAATTTAATAAAGAAATTCAGAACAATCCATAGAAATCCTTAGAAATCAACTATTGAGATGATTATGGGTTTGAACCATCAAGGACCGCAACCATCAATGACCCTAACCACCAAGGATCTCAACCTCCAAGGCACCCATCCCCTACCTCCAAGGGGCCCGCTCCCCCAGAATTTTGGGGCCCCTCTCCCCATTTTTATACTTTATTGAAGTTTTTTTTAACTTTTTTTTACAGATATTTTCTTACAACTTTTTTTTACATGTCTTAGAATGACATGAAACATACTTAAAACATAAAAAATCCACATTTAAGATTTTCCAAAGTCAAACTGAGGATGATATAGATATTTTAGTCGTGACTTTTACTATTAGAAAAATAATGATTGTAGTAGCACATTTTTTTGGACGGATTTTTTTTTCGGACTTAGAAAATTGTTCAACTTTCTTTTTTATGTATCTTAAAATGACATGAAATATGCTTACGGTTGTACAAATCGTACTCTATCCTTGCTGATTGACACGACTGTATCAACATCTATTGTCAGATACATGGGATAACATTGGCAAAATCTAAGTATCGGAGTTAATAAATTTTTTCTATCAGCATCTTTGTCGGATACATCGGATAAAATTGACAAAATCTAAGTATCAGATTGAATAAATTTCTTATCATCATGTTTTATCGGACACGTCGGATAACAATTTAAAAATCTATGTATTAGAGTGAATAAATTCTTTTTCAACTTCATTTGTCTGATACATCAGATAACATTCACAAAGTCTAAATATCGGAGTGAATAAATTCTTAATGGTCGTCTTTTGTCAGATATGCTTGATCAATTTGAGAAAATCTAAGTATCAGAGTGAATAAATTCTTTATCAATGTCTTTTGATAGATACGCTTGATAAAACCGACCAAATCTAAGTAACATAGTGAATAAATTCTTTATCAACTTCTTTTGTCAGATATATCAGATAAGATTCACGAAATCTATGTATTAGAGCGAATAGATTCTTTATCACCGTCCTTTGTCAGATACGCCTGATAAAATTTTGAAAATCTAAGTATCAGAGTGAATAAATTCTTTATCAATGCTATTTGACAGATACTTTTGACAGATACTTTTGGTAACACTGATAAAATTTAAGTATCAGAGTTAACAAATTCTTTATTGACATTCTTTATCGATATCACTAGTTGGATACGTCAGATAACATTAACAAAATCTATGTATTAGAATGAATAAACTCTTTATCAACATCCTTTGTCGGATAGGTCGTGACAGAATTGGCAAAATCTAAGTATCAGAGCGAATAGATTTTTTATCAACATCCTTTGTCGGAAATGTCAGTTAACGTCAAATTGATTGAATTCTGTATCAACATCTACTGTCAAATACATGGGATAACATTGACAAAATCATAGTATCAGAGTGAATAATTTTTTTCTATCAGCATCATTTTTGGATACATCGGATAAAATTGACCAAATCTAAATATAAGATTGAATAAATTCTTTATCAACATTTTTTGTCGGATACTTCCTATAACATTGTCAAAATCTAAGTATCAGAGGAAATAAATTCTTTATCAATTTCTTTTGTCGGATAGGTCAAGATAAAATTGATAAAATATAAGTATCAGAGCGAATATATTCTTTATCAACACCCTTGCCGGATATGTCGGTTAGTATTATCAAAACCTAAGTGTCAGAGTGATTAAATTTTCCATCAACATCTATTGTCAGATACATGGGATAACATTGACAAAATCTAAGTATCAGAGTGATTAATTTTTTCTATCAACATCTTTGTCAGAAACATTGGATAATATTGACTAAATAGAAGTATCAGATTGAATAAATTCTTTATCAACATCTATTGTCAAATACATGGGATAACATTGACAAAATCATAGTATCAGAGTGAATATATTTTTCTATCAGCATCTTTGTTGGATACATCGAATCAAATTGACAAAATCTAAGTATCACATTGAATAAATTTTTTATCAAAATCTTTTGTCGGATACGTCGGATAACAATACCAAAATCCAAGTATCAGAGTGAATAAATTCTTATCAACTATCTTTTTCTGTTACATCAAATAACATTTACAAAATCTAAGTATCTGATTGAATAAATTCTTTATCATCGTATTTTGTCGGATATATTTGATAAAATTGATAAAATCTAAGCATCAGAGTGAATAAATTCTTTATCTATTTCATTTGACAGATACGTTTGATAGGATGAGAGTGAATAAATTCTTTATCATCGCCCCTTTGTCAGATATGGTTGATTAAATTGGGAAAATCTAAGCATCAGAGTGAATAAATTCTTTACCAATGTCTTTTGACAGAAAGGTTTGATAACACTGACCAAATCTAAGTATCATGGTGAATAAGTTCCTAATCAACTTCTTTTGTCGGATAAATCAGATAACATTCACAAAATCTAAATATCAGAGTGAATAAATTCTTTATCATTATTCTTTGTCAGATATGACTGATAAAATTGAGAAAATCAAAGTAGCAGAGTGAATAAATTCTTTATCAATGTCTTTTGAAAGAAACGTTTGATAACACTGACAAAATTTAGGTATCAAAGTGAACAAACTCTTTATTAGCATTCTTTATCGATATCATTTGTCGGATACGTCGGATAAAATTGACAAAATCTAAGTATCAGATTGAATAAATTCTTTATCAACGTCCTTTCTCGGATACCTTGAATAACATTAACAAAATCTAAGTATTAGAGTGAATAACTTTTGTCATAATCTTTTTTCAGATACATCGGGTAAAATTGATAAAATCGAAGCATCAGATTGAATACATTCTTTCATAAATTCAAAGTCTAAGTAACTTTATCAACTTCTTTTATTGGACACATCGAATATCATTCACAAAATCTAAGCATCAGAGGTAATAAATTCATTATCATAGTCATCTGTCAGATACGCTTGATAAAATTTAGAAAATTTAAAGTATCAGAGTGAAATCATTTGTCGGATGCGTCGGATAACATTAAAAAAATCTATGTATAAGAATGAATAAATTCTTTATCAACATCTTTTTTCGGATACGTCAGATAAAATTGACAAAATCTAAGTATCAGAGTGAACAAATTCTTTATCAACATCCTATAATGAATACGTTAGATAACATGATCAAAATCTAAGTATCAGAATGATTAAATTCTATATCAACATCCTTTTTCGGATACATAGGATAACATTGACAAAATCTAAGTGTCAGAGTGAATAAATTCTTTATCAACATCCTTTTCTGGATACATTGGATAACATTATCAAAGTCTAAATATCAGAGTGATTAAGTTCTATATCAACATCCTTTTCTCAGATACATAGGATAAAAATGACAGAATCTAAGTGTCAGAGTTAATAATTTTTAATTTATCGACATCTTTTATCACAGTGAGAGAGGCATGCAAAAATTTTGGTTAATTTAGGTTCACTTAGAGCGGCGCGCCACTCTAAGTGAAAGATATTCTCTCTGATACTTAGATTTTCTCAATTTTATCCTATGTATCCATCAATAGATGTTGATAAAGAATTTAATCACTCTGATACACTCCAATACTTATATTTTTTCAATGTTATCCAACGTATCCAACAGAGGATGTCGAAAAAGAATTTATCCAATCTGATGCTTGGATTTTATCAGTTTTATCTAATGTATCCGACAAAAAAGATTAAGATATAAATTATTCACTCTTATACTTAGATTTTGTTAATGTTATCCGAGTTAATGTATCCGAGAAAGGATGTTGATAAAGAATTTATTCAATCTGATACTTACCTTTTGTCAATTTTATCCTATGTATCTGACAAAAGATGTTGATAAAGAATTTAATCCCTCTGATACTTATAATTTGTCAATTTTATCCGACGTATCCGACAAATGATGTTGATAAAGAATGTTAATAAAGAATATATTCACTCTGATACTTAGCTTCTGTCAATGTTATCAAACGTATCCGTCAAGGGATATTGGTAAAGAATTTGTTCACTCTGATGCTTGGATTTTCTCAATTTTATCAGGCGTATCTGACAAAAGACGATGATAAAGAATTTATTCACTCTGATACTTAGATTTTGTGAATGTTATCTGATGTGACCGACAAAGGAAGTTGATAAAAGAATTTATTCAATCTGATACTTGGATTTTGACAATGTTATCCTACGTATCCGACAAAGGATGTTGATAAAGAATTTATTCAATCTGATAGTTCGCTTTTGTCAATTTTGTCTGATGTAATTGACAGAGATATTGCTAGAAAACATTTATTCACTCCAATCCTTAGATTTTTGTCAATGTTATTCTATGTATCCAAGAATAGCTGTTGATATAGAATTTAATCACTCTGATACTTAGATTTTGGTAATGTTAACCAACGTATCCAGCAAATGATGCTGATAAAGAATTTATTCACTATGATACTTAGAATTTCTCAATTTTATCCAACGTATCCGACAAAGGATGATGATACAGAATTTATTCATTCTAATACATAGTTTTTGTCAATGTTATCCGACGTATCCGACAAATGATATCGCTAAAGAATGTTAATAAAGAGTTTATTCACTTTGATTCTTATATTTTCTCAGTGTCACCAAACGTATCTGTCAAAAGACATTGATAAAGAATTTATTCACTCTGATACTTATATTTTCTCAATTTTATCAATCATATCTGACAACGGACGATGATAAAGAATTTATTCACTCTGATACTTAGATTTTGTGAATGTTATCTGATTTATCCGACAAAAGAAGTTGATAAGGAATTTATTCACTATGATACTTAGATTTGGTCAGTGTTATCAAACGTATCTGTCAAAAGACATTGATAAAGAAATTATTCACTCTGATGCATAGAATTTCTCAATTTTATCAATAATATCAAACAAAGGGCGATGATAAAGAATTTATTCACTCTATTACTATCAGAAGTATCTGTCAAATGAAACTGATAAAGAATTTATTTACTCCGATGCTTAGATTTTCTCAATTTTATCAAGCATATCTGACAAATGACAGTGATAAGCAATTTATTTACTCTGATACTTATATTTTGTGAATGTTGTTTGTTGTAACAGACAAAGGAAGTTGATAAGAATTTATTCACTCTGATACTTAGATTTTGATAATGTTATCCGACGTATCCGACAAAAGATGTTGATAAGGAATATATTCAACCTGATACTTAGATTTTGTCAATTTGATTCGATGTATTCGACAAAGATGCTGATAGAAAAATTTAATTTACTCCGAACCTTCAATTTTGTCAATGTTATCCCATGTATCTGACAATAGATGTTGATAAAGAATTTATTCAATCTGATACTTAGATTTTGTCAATTTGATTCGATGTATCCGACAAAGATTCTGATAGAAAAATTTATTTACTCTGAACCTTCGATTTTGTCAGTGTTATCCCATGTATCTGACAATAGATGTCGATAAAGAATTTATTCAATCTGATACTTAGATTTAGTCAATTTTATCCGATATATCTGACAAAGATGTTGATAGAAAAAATTTATTCACTCTGATGCTTAGATTTTCTCAATTTTATCAAGCATATCTGACAAAAGGCGAAAAAAGCTAGCTCAATTTGCGAAAAAGGCATAGCATAATAGGGAGGAAACAGAGTTCGAGATTTATTTTATTTGGATTGTATGAAAGTAGTAAAAAGGGTTAAACCGCTTACCAGTTAAGGTAAGCCCGAAGGTGGTGGTAACTCTTAGGTAATTTATTATAAATTTGGAATAACATCGTTGGCATCATTCTATGGAAATGGTTAACGACAACAAGGTGATCGTGGGACTTGACTTAGCTTTAATTCTTGGCTGTGTTCTGTATAGTACACAAATAACAGTTGAGCAGTGTTGCCAATATAAAATATGGTTTAGCATTGGGGCATGCTAAAAAGCTGAAACTAATGGAGTCATTGGCCCTAAGATGACCTTATGCCTTGACCTAGCTTTACTTCTTGGGTGTGTTGTGTATAATACACAAGTACTATTTGAGCAGTGTTGTCAATATAAAATACACTCTAGCATTGTAGTATACTAAAAAGTTGATACTAATAGAGATTTAGATGTTAAGAAAAGAATTTTGATAAAGAAATTCAAACAATCCTTAGAAATTCTTACAAATCATCTATTGAGATGATTATGGGTTTGAGCCATCAAGGAACGCAACCATCAATGACCCTAACCACCAAGGACCTCAACCTCGAGGGGCCCCCTATCCTCAACCTCTAAGGGGCCCCCTCTCTTCAAATTTTTGGGTCCCTCCCCCCATTTTTTCTACTTTTTTGAAGTTTTTTTAACTTTTTTTTATTTTTTAACATATTTTTTACAAATTTTTTTATACATGTCTTAGAATGACATGAAACATACTTAAAACATAAAAAATTCACATTTAATACTCTCCGAATTCAAAATGAGAATTATATATATATTTTAGTCGTGACTTTTACTATTAGAAAAACAATGAAAAAATTAAAAAAAAATAATGAAATCTAAGTATCAGATTGAATAAATCCTTTATCAACATCTTATTTCGGATACGTCGGATAACATTATCAAAATCTAAGTATCAGAGTGATTGAATTCTTTATCAACGTCTTTCATCCGTTACACCAGATAAAATTCACAAAATCTAAGTATCAGAGTGAATAAATTCTTTATCATCGCCTTTTGTCAGATATGCTTGATAAAATTGAAAAAATCTAAGCAGCAGAGTGAATAAATTTTTTCTATCAACATCAAATTGAAAAGATATTAAAGAGTCGTACTCGTAGGGGCAAGAGACAGTTGCTTGTTCGCTGGCTAGGATACAACTCTGATTTTGATTCTTGGGTTAGTGTTGAAGATATTAGCCATGCCCAATGATTTCTATGTGACTTTCATGTCCAATGTTTCTGATCCTCTCTACAATGATTTGAATAGAACAAGTGATTTTGGACAAAACTCTCTCCCACCATCAAATTCGATAGCGCGTATGAAGTGGCTATTGTCGACTGTATTATCAAAAATGCATATGATATCCTGAGAAAAGATCGTAAATATGATATAAAAATTAGACCCTATGATTGGCCACCACCATCAGATGATCAAGAACAAATTCAAAAGATCAATTGGATGAATTATCCACATATTGAATTACCCTATGAAGAACTCACCTGTATGAATGATTTATGTCGTTCTATTAATAAAAGAATTTCCGCTCGTAAAAAAGCAGCTTTTCATTTCAACTATTCAAAGGAGAAGGGTAAGATCTATATTATTTCACCTATTTCCAATGAAAAGGTTATTCTCAATGATAATCTAAAAGATGTTCTTGGCTTTAAGCTCAATATAATCAATGGTAAAAGTGCTGGAAACACTAATTTCATTTTTTCTGACTACCCGCCTGCCTTCTCCACGGACACATGTATATTTCTCTACGCATCATTTGTGGAAACATCTCGGGTTGGCAATAGCAATGTTCCCCTCCTACGAGTTCTTGAACGAAAAACCAATCAAGAACATATTCACCACTACAATATAAAGCATCTTCAGTATATCCCCGTAAACACTTCCTATTTGAAACTCTGTCAGTTAACACTAAGAACTTAATTAGGTGATCCCCTAGCAATATCAAAAGGTTTGGCTGTGATCACATGCCATTTTCGACCCATCGTTCAGCAAAAAGATGTCTAATAGAAAAGTGGTATTCATTTGTCCTGATATTGACTGCTATGTTAATACTCTTGGCCCAAGACAACAGGGCAATGGAATGGACTATTACAAAGGTCGCTCATCAATGTCTGGCTACGGTCTTGGCAGTTGGCTTGTTAAGCTGTTTCGCTCTGCACTACTTCTGGATAGAAAATGTATTGTGCCAGCTGCGACAGATTTTGCATCCCATACACTATACGATTGGAGCTCTGGCAAGGATTTTAAAAAAGTGCTTCGGAAAATCTTAGGTCCAGTGCGCGAACCCTTGGAGAGAGATTAAAACAAAATGGAAAAGGTTTAAAAAGGTCGAGAAACAATGCATCACTCATCAGTCTCTACTCTGGTCAGAAACGAAAGACATCACCCCTGACAGAGAAAAGAAGGGAAAAGCCGACACGCACTATAAACAGTAAAAGAAGAAGCCCCAGAAAGAGAATTGTTAGATCGAAACTAGATTTGTTTTCCTAAGATGTCATACCTACCGCATAAGGATTCTCAACCTTCAATCATCTCCTCATTGAATCTATTCAATGCAGAAAGTGTTGATGTGAGTGTGAAACATGGATATTATGAACAATTTTATCCACAACAACCCCTCTCCAATAATATCCACTTTCAAATTTATTCCAATGAAGACTACTTTATGGAAATGTCTTCGGCATTTATAGATTTACGAATAAAGTCCGGAAATCCGATAATACATTGCCAATTCTTGCCGATGGAATATCCTATGAAAATTGTATATTACATAATTTATTTCGTCAAATTAGTGTCTACATCAATCGTACGCTGGTGAGCACAAGCAACAATCTCTCAAATTATACAAGCTATATGCAATTCATGCTGGTGACACCCAAGTCATACAAGGAATTGAGAGGCACCTCCAATGGATATGAATATATTACTATTACTGATAGTAAAGATGCACTTAGAAATGCTACAGATAGTGAATTATATCTAGTTGGAAAAATATATCATAAAATATTTAATATAGCCCAAGGGCTACCACCTAATATCAAAGTGGATATAAAATTGACGCTTGCACCCTCCAATTTCATATTGAGAAAACAACTTGATGCCAATCCCGATGTAACTCTCTCTCTCTCACCTCGGCACTACTACATGTACGCAAACAACAAGTTATGCGTTCTGTTGCTTTGGCAGTGGAAAAACTGAGAGCCAGTGGAAATAATATTAAACTACTTGTTCCTCATACAATCACCAATCAACGTCATATTGCCACGGGGTCACGCAACTTCACCGACTCATCCTTTATCAATGGCGAAATTCCGTCAAAACTGGCCTTGGCATTTGTAAAAAGCGCTAGTGCAATAGGATCGTGGACTGGATGCCCACATAGATTTGAAATATTTGGGCTTTAATCTCTTGTCTGCAAAGTAAACGGCATCCCACTCTGCAATCTATCTTTTGATAAATCCCATAGAAGATTGTATGAGTTGACCATGCAAACCCTAGATCATGATTCACAACTATTTGAAAATGTTGAAAATGGTATAACCGAAGAAATGTTTGCTAAAACACATGGCATAATTGTATTAGATTTGTCTGGCACGCAGGATATGATTATAGTAAGTACGGGGAGTGTGCGTTTAGAGTGTACATTTGCCGACCCGTTAGCTGAGAGTATTGCACTAATCTTGCTAAATCAATATGAAACCGATTGGGAAATCACTCCCGAAGGCAGTGTTCTGCTAGACTTGGCACCTTGAACACCAGTCAAATAATCAATGTATTTAATATGGACCCCTACATGTCCAAATACAGATCTTATTGTCTACCCTCGGACTTTCTTGGAAAAATTAAAAGTGACAACAATACCCTAATTATTGTTAATAGCAGTCCGTCGACTGTGCAGACGGGTCATTGGTTGTGCATCTTTCAAACAATGAAGACGATTAAATTTTTTGATCTTCTTGGTCTACCCTATACATTCTACACACCACATATCAACAACTATATTGAGAGCAGTGGGAAAACTATTATTCAAAATCGGAAGAGAGTGCAGGATCTGACGACTAAAAGCTATGGCTTTCATGCACTACTATATTTTGTGTTCCAATGTCGTGGCTATACTTACAAGCATTTTCTCAACATTTATGTAGACAATCCACGTCTGAATGAATCCACGGTCTACCCTATACATTCTAAACACCACACATCCACAACTATTTTGAGAGCAGTGGGAAAACTATTATTCAAAATCGGAAGAGAGTGCAGGATCTGACGACTAAAAACTATGGCTTTCCTGCACTACTATATTTTGTGTTCCGATGTCGTGGCTATACTTACAAGCAGTTTCTCAACATTTATGAAGACAATCCACGCCTGAATGACTTTATGGTGGAAAATATCTTCTCAGACCTGTATAATATTGATTTTAGTGTCCTAAGAGTAAAGTGCTTAAAAAATGTATGTGAATTTGTTTATTAATAAATGAAAAATGTATATACAACAATATCTTTATTCTTCACTTTAGATTTCTTCTTCGGTGTATAGGCAACTGTCGTGAACCACTAGTGCTGGTAGATCATTTTGATTCACTCTATATTGATCTTGATTGGCTGCAAAGTCAGGGTCACATTTTCTACAGTATAATGTAACTTCACTCTTGTCATATCTCTTTGTATAGTCAATGATACTATTTGCATTCACATTATGAAATTCACGAGTTTCAATCTGTCTATTTGAAGCAATATCACATACAGTGTTTTCAAATGGTGAATCACATTCAGTAGCTCCCAAATAAAAATCACTTGGTTTATAGTCATAATAGGCAGTGTCGTCAAAACGATGACGTAGAAACCAAATTGTCTTGTTACCCCAACAGTTGAATCGTAGACCTGATTCTTCCTCCCAGAATAATTTAAATCCACGACGATACCAATCTCGTAGAAATAAACTAAAATCACGTTTGGGATTCTTTCTAATCATACCGGGATAAGTATTCTCCCACTGATCACATTTGTCATATTGACAATTGGAGCACAGATGCCCTCTAGGGTTAGAGTCACAAATTTCTTCAAGACGTGAATTACATCCTTTAATTTGTACTGCATAGCCTCTTTGTAATTTACAAGGATTACATAATTTGCACTTTTCATTATAGTCATCAATAATTTTACAATTCTCACAGGATGTCCAACTGCCAAGAGTGTACATAGTTGACATGTATAGAACATTTTTGTTTTCCAATGTCAACTTTCTCACAGCTAAAACGAAACTGATCATCCTCGTTCGATAAATTCAGAGGGAGGAATGGGAGAGGAGTAACTCTGTGACGTCACCTCTTTCGAATGGGGGAGCCATCTACATTGAATCTATGGCAATGTTTTCAAAAGTATATCCACGATATTATTCTGCTTTGTTCCAATTAATATATCAATAAATTGAGTATAAGCATTTGAGTCACATCGACATAGTTTCATACAATAGTCCAATGGGGGAGAATCATTTTTCATTATATTGTCAAGTGTTTCCTGTGAGAATATCTTTCGTTGAAGGGGTAACTCGAGAAAATTATCATCCAAAATCAATAATTTTCCATAATCACAAGATTCGATTTAATTCTCTCTTTCTCGAATTTATTCATTTTTTAATCCTATCACTATGACTGCTGACTCTAGACTAATCATGATTCGTTAGCCTAATATTCTAACAAAAAGAAAGGAAACATTTTCGATTTCGAAATAATTTTATTGCATAATTACAACAATAATTGTACACATGTACAATTAGCGATACATTTTATTGTCTTCGATATGCTTCACTAATGCACTTAAAGCATATTGAAGTCTATTCACATGCGCTATATAAACTTTTGCAGCAAAGCACAATTGATCCTCCATTTTAAATTTGCTCAAGGATATCACAAATCTTGCATATACTTCATCCCATTCAAGACAAAGCCGTGATCCTCTCGTGATTTCCACCGCAATGTTTGGTGCTCTTGTATCATTGTTACCAACTCCACTATCAACTTCTAATAGGGTAAACATTCCACTCATCATAGCACAAATATATCCTAATCAGTAAAGTCAAACTGTTTAAACTCCTTTCGATTTTTATTCACACACTAATAAAAACTATAGCAAAAATCCTTTCCTTATATTCTCTGCAATCCTGTCCCGGCAATATTTCCGACTCCCTGATTGGCTTAGAAAGAGACACGTGATCCTTTTCCCGTTAGACTCGATCAATACATTCCCCGCCGACTATGTAATCAATTTCTCAGAAATCCAGTTCCCCTCTTGTCCTAGTCGATTATGCAATCAATTTATCAGAAATCTGTCCCCCTTGGTGGATCAATAATCCTTGAATAAATTATATCCCGTCAGCGTTAAACTCATATATAGATGGCAGCACGGTGTACTCGTGGGAGTCGTTAGGGCTTCCCTACTGATGATTTCATTAATAATTAAGGACAAAGATTTGGAATAGTATTAGCTAGGACCCTAATTTGCTCCATCGGTATACCTAGTTGACAAGAGCTGGCCTTTTCTACAGTCTAAACATTTGTCTCCATATCTTAAGTAATAAAGAGAGTCTAGAGAAACGGGAAGGAAGTGCTGTACTATGGAGGAAAGGAAGTTCATATCAATTATATTTACAATCATGTCATGAAATCTAATCATGTTGTTTAATCAATTGTTTGACTAATACTTTCCTAGTTTGCTAAGAATAGAGAGATTATATTATAGGCAGTGAAATAACGTTGCCTAAGGAAAGAGCGATGTTGGTACAATGCGTTATTTTATTTTCCCTTTCTTTTTGCCAAGGCACTTCGTAGAAGAATTTTCCATAGAAATATTAGAAGGAGCTCATTCAACATGAAATTGATAGTTCTAGTATTAGAGTCAAAAACCCCTTTTAAGAGTAAAAAATGACTGGATGGCAACCAGCCCCCCTTCCACGCCCATTAATTCGCAAAACGTATCCAGTAAAAATTATTAGATAGCCATTTCCCTCAGCACAGCTGGAAGTTCTAAAAAATCTGTCTCAGGGGATTTTAACCCTCGCTTCCATAACCCTCACAGCAAGGGCTGTCAGAACAGAGCAAGGGCCCCAAAACAAGTCATGCAATTTGCTTATTGCTTATAAATAGTATTTTTCATTGAGAAAGAGGGGATGTTTAAGCTTTATTGTTCAAAAGGACCAAGGACATTCAGGTGAAGCTTCCAGATAATTTTGACAGAAGTATTGATCTTTTACGCTCCCGGGGAATAAATTGCAGCTCTTTTCCTGAGGGATGTTGGGGGGGGGTGTCATCCTTAAAGACATAGTTTCCGGACCTTTCAACTACGTAGGAAAAAATGACTATCTCAACATTTTGATTGAATATTTTGTAGAAATGATGGGCGTGGGAGGGAAGGGCTGGAAAATCTTTCGGGAACCTCCTCACAGTCTCGCTCTTTACGCTAAAGTTTTTTCTTGTTTTAAAAAATAAAGTTGTGAGACAGAGTCAAACTTTAGCGTAAAGAGAGAGGCGTTGAGCAGGGGACTGTCCCTTTCATATACGGAATAATTTCTATTCGTTTTAAGTTTTAATGTCACTCCTTACTTTCAGTTGAAAAAACTTGTTTTTTTTTAATTTAATTATCAATAAATGATGACAATCTGAAGACCTTTCCTTAGAGTAGGTGATTTATTAGCCACTCTCTCCCATAGTTCACATTTCTGCATTTTATAGTGACTTGCATCAAATAATTTATCATATTTTAATTCACATTCATGGATTCGGAATGAGTAAACCCAATGTAAAGTGGATTATGAATTAGTTTACATGTCTGCATGTTTATAGTGACTTGTTTAAAATAATTTATCATATTTAAATTCAAATTCATGGATTTGGGATGAGTATATCTAATGTACCCTTATTAACGAAACCTAATATTTCCTAGCAGCATTAAATAGTTTTCGAAAGATCCGAACTAATTTGAAGATCAAAATGACTATTCTAGCAACAAACATGATTTCAATACACGCTGTTTGTCAAAAGTATATTTTAGAAACCAATCTTCAATTAAACTTTTATTTTCTTTTTGGCAAAAAACTCGGCTTTTATAAATTTTCCTTCAGTTTAGACCGAATTTCTGAATGATAAAAAGAAAATTTAATCATAGTGTCCCTAGCCCTGTTACGTAAAAAACCTGGAAAAATCAGAAACGGAAACTAAGTTAAAGCGGATTAAGAATTTCAAGAAAGTTTTCATTTGAAAATACCAATGAACAGTCACAGTTATACAAAATCTTATCACTTTTAATTTCTAAATTTAAGTTACCGAAATAGAACTACAAATTACAAAAAGAAAACACAAAGGTCACGAAAACTGAACCGGTATTTTCCCATCATCTGGACACCTTTAAAAAGTCAAGTTTGGTTAATGCTAACAATGAAACGGGTGAGACAGATCGACCCGGTACTAAAACAGCTGTTACAGTGGAATTGAGTATAACGGGTGATCTAATATGAGTGGTAAAATTGAAGTGTTACAAGAAAGATTTTGTCGACCGAATAACGGTTGCAAACCCACACAAAGTAGAGCAAATGTGGGGCTCAGCCAAATGGCAAAATAAACGGCACCGAGGTACTGCCCGCCAACACCTATCAACTTACTTAGCCGAGCAAATGTAGTGTGCGAAAGTGAAATGTGAAGGTAGAGGTAATTTTACAGCGATTGTGCAAGACATTTCAGAGTTCTGGGCGCATAATTGTAACATGTAATTCTTGTAATTTTGTTAATAAACCATTATAACCGGGTATCTGTCTCTGGTTTAATATGCGCATTAAACGTATTTAATATATGCAATGCTTTACCCTCACCCCCCCACCCTAATATGCAAATATATAGCCCAAATTTGTTTATAAACTATTATATATTCATCCTATTTTGTTTTATTTCATTAGCAGTGACCAAACTTGACTTTTTAGAGGTGTCCACATAATGGGAAAGTACCACTGAACCTATACATTAAAAAGATAGAAAGTTAGATAATTACCTCCTCATTGCTAGCATTTATTTGAGCATCATTGTTAAGAGACGAGTGATGATTCGTTCTTTCAAAACCAAAGAATGGTTTTTTTTCAAGTTCGGAAATCTGGAAATTTATCTCTTTGGAAATTTCTCCTAATTTTTTTTCACAGTCAACTTTGAAGCCCAGAATAAGTGCTCCACTTATTTCGGATGTTTCCAAGACAATCATAGTACCATGAACCTTTGATACGCGTAATTCTGCCTGTAAAGCTCCAAAATATAATAATCTCAGTTACAAATGTCTTGGAGATTCATTATACCATCACTTTATTAAAGCAATAGAGGAATAATACTTGAAACAACATTATGTTACTTAACAGGGCAAATGATAGTTCCTGGTTCAATTAAAGAAAAAATTATAAATGATTCATAATAAACTTTAATTACATGACATGAGGGGAACCAGAAGCACAGTGAAGGGATAGGGGGAAAAACTAATATGTACCCGAGCCTGAAAAGGCCCTAGTGCAAGGATATTTAATATTGAAGATTGTGTGTAGTGGGCAGGAAACATGTTTCTTTTCTGAGAAGTATGGTCATGGATGCGTTTTTATTTGTTTTTCTCATGGACAATCTTGTACAACCAATGATTCTAGATTATTCTTTTCAGATTTTTTTTTTAATTTAATTTCTGCTTGTGTTTGATTGTCAAAATGTTATTATAGGTTAACATAATAAAAATTTCTCCAGTTTATCAGGCTATTGCCTTAAAAATTAAAACATCCAATTAAAAGTTAAATTCCTCAGTTGGGTAAGATGGCCTGAGCGTTTGCTCTGATTGCATTCAACATAGTTATTGTATAAGTTAATTTAAAAAACTTTTTCCACAAAATAAGTTTTCAAAGAAAAGTAAAGAACTCCATTAAACAAAAAATGAGCAAAAATGAAATCAAATAATCTACCAAGCGTGAAACTACGCCAAATCAGCATCGATAAATAAATGAAACCCAAAACGAACAGAAATTACAATAATTAACCGAGTCAAACTCAAAACGAGCAAAAATTAACATAAGTTGGGTGCAAAAACCCTATGCTTTCCCAAGGCCAGAACAAAATTTACACTTTACTGAAAAAATATAAATGTTTTTACTTTTGTAACTTTAATAAATCAAATAATATTAACATTTTGATTACTAAATATCAGTATATGTATATTAAACTGACAATGCACATTCATTTGTATTTTTTCAGTAAAGTGCAAATTTTGTTCTGGCCTTGGGAAGGCATTAAGGTTTTGTACGCATATTTTCTCTGCATATCATATTTTCTATCTGGAAATCAACTACGCTGAACAAAATGGCTATCTCAAAATTTTGATTGGATGTATTTGGGGGAATGATGGGTGGGGGGGGGGGGGTAGTTGCCCTCCAATCACTTTTGACTATTAAAAAAGGTACTAGCCCTTCGAATTTCCAATCGAATGAGCCGGTTTTGAAGTTTCTACGACGACGCCTTCTATAAAAACCTTATATGCCCCCAGGGCATAACTTAAAACCCTTGCCCTGAGGGTTGTGGGGTAGTGTCCTCCTCAAAAACATATTTTCTATCTGGAAATCAACTACTCTGAACAAAATGGCTATCTCAAAATTTTGATTGGATGTGTTTGGGGGAATGATGGGTGGGGGGGGGGCGTAGTTGCCCTCCAATCACTTTCGACTATTAGAAAGGGCACTAGAACTCTCAATTTCCAATTGAATGAGCCCGTTTTGAAGTTTCTACGACGACCCCTTCCATATGAAGTGCCCAGATTTAAAGGAAAAAAATAATAAATAGTACATTGTGCCAACATCGTTCTTATATGCCCTCAGGGCATAACTTAAAACCCTTGCCCCGGCGGTCGTGGGGGAGTGTCCTCCTCAGAAACATATTTTCTATCTGGAAATCAACTACGCTGAACAAAATGGCTATCTCAAAATTTTGATTGGATATGTTTGGGAGAATGATGGGCGTGGGGGGGGCTAGTTGCCCTCCAATTCCTTTTGACTATTAAAAAGAGCACTAACCACTCCAATTTCCAATCGAATGAGCCCTTTTCGAAGTTTTTACGACAACTCCTTCGATACGAAGTGCCCGGCTGAAGAAAAAAAAACACACATTGTGCCCACATCGGTCTTTACTTAGGCAGCGCTAGCGCGCTGCCTATGATTTTGCTCAATTTGAAATCATGTTTCGGAACGGTTCTGGAACTAAAATTTTGATTGAAGAGTAAGTTGTTGATAATTCACTCGAAGCAGTCCTCCTGGGAGAAAGTTCAAAATATCATATAGCACTGAAGATGGAATAGCCACCTTGATGTATACGGTGTCTTTTTATTTATTTCAATGTCCTCCTCAGCATTCTCTGAAAGTTTTAACGAATACCATTAACCGTTCCTGAGAAATTGCAACTACGCACTTTTGGCTTCCGTGGTGTACATAGTATCTTTTGAGTAAATTCAACGTCCCCCTCAATTTTCTATGAAAAGTTAAATTGAAGAACCTAAATTGTCCCTGAGATATGGCACAATTTTCACAAGCTCCATGCAAATAGCGTATTTTGATTTAGTTTAAAATCCTTTGAAAGTTTCAACTAAGCACTATTAGTGGATACTGATATATGGCAGATATGTCTGTAGGACAACCGGGACATCCTCCTCAAAATTCATCGAGTCTTCGCCTTAAACCCCTTAGCTTTCTCCTTAGCTTAGTCGAACACACTAAGCCCCAAAACCTTCTCCTGATTTCCAACAATAAATCATGTATATAAACCAAGAGCAAATTGCAGAATTTACAATCCCTTCCTCAGGGATTTTGAGGATCATTCATTCCTCAGATGTATAGCTATTTGATCTTTTGGTTACTTTGAACGTAAAATATCCCTCAGAAAATCCCCTCTTGAAACTTTACTCCCTAGAGAAAATTCTCCCCGTGAAAAATCACACCGCCAGCAGAAAATTCCTAACAAAAAAATGTCCGTGTATTTCCCAATAACAAACACTCTGTGTGAAAAATGGACCAATTGTGCAGCTTAAACCCCTTTCCCTACGGACTATGGTGGTGGGGGTCAAGTCATTCCCAAAGGCATAGTTATTGGACCTTTCAACTATGTTGAACCAAATAGCTATGTGAAAATTTTGATCGGATGTCCTTAGAGAAAAAGAAGGGTTTTTGCCCTCGGATCTTTATAGTCACTTAAAAACAAAACTATAAAAAGAAAACTATAAAAAGAAAACAAAACTATATATGCGGAATCTCGTAGTGTGATTTTGATTAAGGTCACTTGATTTTTGAGGGATGTCTCACCTCTTTTTTAAAAGCAAGTAAATTTTTTCGGGTTTGTAGTTTCTGATGGATAACATTAAACTTAATAGTTTTTATGCATTTGGAATCAGCGTACAAAGCCAATTATTTTGACGATTACTATTGGATCGAGTTGCCACCACAAACTGTTTGAAAGCTTCGCCACGCGAAACTTTCATATTATTATGCATAGACAAAGCATTTTATTTAATTTTGCAAATAAACTATTAACAATGTGTTTGCGTATATCATAGGTGATAACTTACAAATCTGTTTTTCACTTTATTTTGTACACACGAATTACATCATAACATCTAATCTTACATTTACGGTTAAGAGAAAATCCTTAGCTTTGTTCAAAGGGTTAGTTGCTATTGAATTAAACTACACAGAAACATTTCGTTTAGATTGGTCTTGCTTAGAAACGAAACCAGTTTATTTCTAAGGTAGATACTTATTAAAAAAAAAAAATCTGAGAGTTGCCTATTGTTTAATAATTCCTATTCTTTTCACTGCTGTTTCAAAAAGGGATTCTTCTCTGTTATTTTATGTATTTCAAGTTCGTCTTTTTATAATGTCCCGTCGACTTCTATCTACTTTATTCTTCTTCTTGCATTGAGGAGGGCCGAACAGACGTCTTGTCCCAATTATTTTTGTTTATCTTCTTTTCCGTTGATTCAGAATTGCTGGATGTCTGTTTTGTTGCTTGTGAGTTTTTCTTAGTTATGAAAATACGTAACATACTAAATATTCTTTCATTAAATAGCGTTTTTTTTTTATAAGATTTATGATACATAATATTACCAGCTTTTAAATGCCAAATTGTATCATCAAAATACAATTCTAAAAGCAAAAAAAAAAAAATTATAAGAAAAACTTACTAAGAATGGGGGGCATCGTCCAATGGTATAAGGCCTGTTTTTTCACTCATCAATGTGCTAAGATCTTATATCTTTTGTCAGAAAACGCTTAAAAGTGAAATCTTTGAACTAAGATCTTACATATTTTGTCTTTTTTATGCAAACGTCTTTCATCATTCTGCTCTGATCTCATGGCTCGGCTCTTATCTCTCTGGTAGAGTACAGAGTGTGAGTCTGGGCGGCATGACCTCGCATCCCCTACCTGCCCAGAGGGGCGTCCCGCAGGGCTCTGTTCTTGGTCCAATACTTTTTCTTCTTTATATTAATGATCTGGTTACAGGCCTGGGTCCATCAGTGCACCCAGTACTTTTTGCTGATGATAGCAACTTTTTCATCAACGGCCCTAATTTGCCATCCGTCGTCACCTCTGCTCAAATGCTTCTGAATAGAGTAAAGGAATGGTCTCTCGTTAACTGCATGACCATTAACATCAAGAAAAGTCATGTTGTAATATTTCGAACCCCTTACAAAAAAATGAAGCTCAGCAAGCACTTGGCCTAAAAAATTCCACCAATCTCCTCCCGCAGGTCGAAGTTGCCAAGTTTCTTGGTGTCCACATAGACTCCTCCCTATCATTTACAACTCATGTTTCCTACATCAGAGCCATAACCTTGCGACAGGTAAGAATGATTAATCGTGTGAATAATTTTCTTCCCCCTGATATCCTTGTCACCCTTTATTACTCTTTTATTTACCCATATATCTCATACTGCGGATCTGTTTGGGGCAACACTTATCCTTCAGTTACCAATAAATTAAAATCTGCCCAAAACCGTGCCATCAAAGCAGTTTTTTCGGCTGCCCCGACAAAATCCCACCCAGGACCTGTTCTCCGATTTTGGTATTATCCCTTTTGAACAAACCATTCTGATTCTAAATTAGAATTCTAATATTCTGATTCTAAATATTCTGATTCTAAAATTAGGACTATATGCTTAATGGTTTCTTAGCTATCTTGTTAATTAGAAAATTTACCAGAGAATCTGAGGTAGGCCTAAGTATACTAGCCTACCTATAATAAACAACATCCGTTCTTCCAGATGCTAGTCCGCATTTCTTTACTGTTTCTTGTCTCTGCCATCCTTTTTGCAAGGCAGGGTAGTCTGTTCTTCTTATTTCCATTTTTCCATCTTCTTCTTCTTCTATTTAACAGCAGGCGGGCTTTTCAGTAATGCTATTTAACCATTTTTCTTTTGCTTCACTCTGTGGGCTACAGAACTACTGGCTTGATTGCCTTTTATTTATTAGATATTTTCAGTTATCTTTCAGTAGATCTTTCGACTCTAGGAGTTCAAATATAAGATGATAGATGTTGATTTCTATGCTCTGTGTGCAGGTATAGTTGGCTAAGCTCTTGACTGATAGTGAGATTTTGTGGTGTTTGAAGCATTTTAACAGTTTACAAAGCAAGGTATGTTGTGCAGACGTCAGCATATTACATTCAAATAGGCAATGGTCAATTGTTTCATTATTCATATTACAATCCCTGCAAAGAGGGGACAGAAGAATTGAACCACTTGAATTAGGAAACTTATACGAGAATGCAAGAAAATTTAGTCCATTTGTTCCAAAACGAATTCTATGATAAATTTTAGAAAAATACTTATTGGGAAAGGGGGAAGGATAGGATTATTCTTATTAAAATTAATATCTGATAGTCTCCATCGGTAAATATCTCTAATGGGGACTGGTCTCCCACTTGTCTGGTCAATATTCATAGTATTTTTTGCTATTTCATCAACCTGATGATTACCACTTATACCAGAGTGGCTAGGAATATACTGAAAATAAGTTCTTATGCCACTTGAAGCAAGATTATCTATAATACTGAGAAAATGATAATTGTCAATGTCCAACTTATACTGAGGAGCTGAGGCCAGCAACTCAAGGCTTGATAAAGAGTCGGAATATACTATAATATTATTTAAATTATCAATCAAAGGTTGGTTTTCCAAAAGGTGTTCTAATGCCATGATTATGGCATTTAACTCAGCAGACATTATAGATACATTATTATACAATCTCTCGCCCATTGCAATTTTCAGGTGAGGAAGGAAAGCACCACTTGCTACCTTCTCATTCATTTTTGACCCATCAACAAATATTTGGAATTGGTTTTTATAAGTAATTGTATTAAGTTCAGCAAATTTTTTCTGGACAAAAGCAATGGGGGTTAAATCTTTATTCCACTTTGAGAAATCAGTATTTATTATGGGGATTGACCAATTCCATGGAGGGGGTTGGGGGAAAGAAGGTGCAATAGACTTTGCGGGTACAGAGAACTTCTTCTGAATATTGAAATACTCATCTGCAATGCCTCTACACATGGCTGGATTTCTTAACCAATTATGTAGGGTGTGTGAGCTATTTGATTCAATTTTTGTAAAATGTTTTATCAAAAGAAATCTACGTCTCTCCCTTATTGTTGTTAATCCACTCTCCATGAGCAGAAACTTGGTGCCTGTGGGTTTCCTAAGACCAAATATGAGACGCATTATATCGTTTTGTATTGTTTCAATTTTTTGCATCTGGGTCTTTGCACATGCACCATAGACGATGAGCCCATAGTCAATATGGGGTCTTATATGTGATTTATAAAACTGGAGTAAGTTTTTTTTTCCTTACATCCCCAGGGTGTGGAAAGAAGTCTTTTTAGTATAATTGTTTTTCTATAGCATTTTTTTATTGTGTTTCAAATGTGGAGGTGGAAATTAAGTTTTTGGTCAAGCATGAGACCTAGGTAATTAATATGATTATCTTCTGGAATAGTTTTTCTATTTAGAGTTAGTCTTGCATTAACTTGATTTCGCTTTCGGTGAAATTGGACTATTTTTGACTTGGTAGTTGCAATGGATAGATCTGAATGTTGAGAGAATTCTTCAAATTGGAAAAGTGACTTTTGCAGCTTTGAATGTGCAATCTCAAAGGTGCTGCCAGATGACCATAGTACCAGATCATCAGCATATTGTAGACTCGTGTTGGGGAGGTTCATGTCCCAGAGATATAGGGCAAAGAGGAGGCAGCTGAGGACTACTCCCTGAGGAGGCCTTTGGTTATTGTCTCTTGGGGTGAAGAGGCTGAACCTACACAAACATCGAAACTTCGCAATTCTATGAAAGATTTTATAAAAGATACTAGCTTGGGGGGTAGTCCAAGGTTTGCAAGTTTAATTAAAAGGATTTGGTGGTTCCCATTGTCATATGCCCCTTCAAAATCTAGGAAAGCTGCAACTAGGACATTATTTTTTGAGAATGATTCATTTATTGCATTTGTTAACAATTTGAAAGCATACGTTGAGGAATGGTGTTTCCTGAAGCCAGTTTGAGTGTGAGGGATCATATTATTTTTTTCAACAAACCAGAGGAGTCGGTAAAATATCAATTTCTCCATTATTTTCCCTATCACAGGAGTAATCATTATGGGCCTATAAGACTCAGGGCTAGTTTTGGGTTTATTTTTCTTTAGGATTGGTAGGAGGGACGAACATTTCCAGATATTGGGGAACATAGATGAAGCCCAAGCATGATTATAACAATTTAGAAGTTCCTGTTTGTATGAAGGGGTGAGATTCTTTAACCATGTAGGGTGTATATTGTCATAGCTGCCACTAGTCTTGGGCCTAATATGATGTATTGCATTATTCATTTCCTGGATTTAAAATGGGCTGGTTATATACTCGGATCCTGGGGGAGGTTGGTAACTTGGGTTCATAGGAATTGGGGGCATTTTGCTACAATTATTTGATGTTAACTTATTAACAAAAAGAGTGGCAAATAGCTTAGCTTTTTCATTATCATTGTCATAATGGGTATTATTATGTATACGCTCATACAGGAGTGGGTTGGGGGAAGTCTTTTTCCCACAGATGTGGCTTATGACTTTATTTATAATTGGCTCATGTGTTTCTCTGGAGAGATTATTTGTAAAATTATTCCAGTAGTTATATTTAGCATTTATTATGGTCCTTTTTAGATTAGATTCTGCTTGTAATTTTTTTAAATATGTAGTAGGTGATGGTTTTTTAAGAATTTTCTCCTAGCTGCCTTTTTTGTTCTCCATTTATGCTGGCACTCATTTGTCCACCATGCTTTGAGAATATGTTTAGGGAAGGTGCCCCTGGATGTTGTCCTGGGGATAGCATGGTTAGCTGTATTTATTAGTAAAGATTCCAAAAATTCAGCACGTGTGCCAGCTGTTGCGTTTGAAATGCATGAATTTTGGCTGAAACTTGTAATTTCATCATTTAGCTTATTTTGGAACATCGGCCAATTTGCTTTATAAATTTTATTCAAAATATTTAAAGACACAATTTGTAGGTCAATTGTAGAGAAACTGCCACTTTTGGGGTTGAAATATGTATTCAGGTTTGGAGGGGTAGCAACAGCTAATTCATTATTATTTGAAGTCATATGCTCAATGAACTTACCAGCTTTATTTGCTGGTTTATTCCCCCACAAAAGGATGTGGGCATTAAAGTCTCCACAAATAATGATATTTTTGAACATTAGAATGTAAAATATTTTTCAAAATTAGAATTATTTATATAGCTGAAGAAAACCATGGCATCTGTAGTTTGGCCATTAGGGTTATAAAAGCTTATTATGTAAGTTTTTGTATTATTCAGCCAAACACTGATACCAATTGCATCAACATCATTTACAAAATCTGGAAAGTTGATGCCACAGAATTTTATATTATCTTTAACTATTAAAGCTACTCCACCTCCTTTTCTCTCTGATGATCTGCCCTTTCTCAGGATAGTGTATCCCAGAGACTTAATTTGTTGATTTTGGGTTAAATGAGTTTCCTGGAGGCAAGCAATATTGATGGAATTATTATTATTAAAAGATATTAGTTCATTTAACTTATATTCAGTAAGTGATCTTACGTTCCACTGGAGTATTGATATGTTTTGTGTTGTTGATTTATTTTTCATATGATTGTGTATCAATGTTCAGCTTTGTTAATAGTAAAGCAAGATCTGTTTTTGCTTGAATAAGTATATGATTAGGGATATAGATTTTTGCCAATTCAGCAATGATTTTTGTTTTCTGTTGTTGTTGTATATCCATGGCCTGAACTGCATTGCAGTTTAAAATGAATAAGCATATATTTGGGGTTTGCAAGTTTGGTTGTGCATCCAGTTTGTCAGTTAAGGGATTAATTCCTGTTAGTGTTTCTGGTGTGTTTCTTGTTGGGAGGGGGTGCCAAGCCGACCTCATCTCACTAGGCAAGGAGGCTTGTTGGCTTGGTGATTCTTTCTGATAGAGATGTGAGCTAGGGGGCTTAAAGAATGGTGTTTTGTAAGGAGTACTTGATGCATTGGGAGTGTTTGACTTGGGCGTTTTTTCATTTCAATATAGGTTTTATTTAGTGTGATTGGGCAGCATTTGCTTCCATAGCTGCAAAAGGGTATGGAATGGCTTTTTCTGTTGCTATTTGGAGTGTTAGTGCTCTTTTCTTATATGCAGGGCATTGTGATTTATTGGTGGATTCATGTGGGCCTTTACAATTGATACATGTAGGCTGAGTGTTGTTGTAAGTTATCAACTCTTTAGGATGGCATCCTTTACAATTACTACAAGCTAGGAGAATTTCATTGCATTTATTTGTTGTGTGTCCCAGTTTCAGACACTTCTGACACTGGATAGGCTTTGGCTTGTATTCCTTGTGCGGTTTGATTTGCCCAGAAAGGAATAACTTTTCTGGGATATTAATTTTTTCCTTCAGTGTAAATAAGAAGGATCTACTTGTTTTTAGGCCAATGAAGTTAGGTTTACCAAGTTGGGTAACATCTTCAGCTGGGATTGTGTTGCCAGCCCTATCTGAGAGCCGTTTTTTTAACTCCTGAATGGGTATTTCTGGGGGAACATTATAAACTACTATTTTTGTTAGGGATTGTTTTGGGTTCCATTTAGATGCATTAATTGGGGTATTCAGAAGGTATTTTAGATTAATTATTGTGTCTGCTTATTTCTGATCTTGGACAGCTTTTAGCACAGATCCATCACGGTGAACATTAAGAGAGAACATTGATTTTAGCAATTTGAAAATTGCAACTCTCATTGCAGTAATATTTTTTATTTCAAAGGGGGTATTAGGAGAAATTTTAAGGTAAATTCCTAAGTTTTGGGAGGGAGGATTTTGGGCGGGGAGAGGAGAAATGCTTTTGATTGGGGAGATTTTTTCCTTTTTTTAGAGCTTCTAGAAAGGACCTCTTGAAACCCATTATCATCATTTATAGTGACATTAGCCCCTACACTGATCATTGTCCTATTCTCAGAATTGGAGTTATCATGTGAACTTTGTGATACTGAGCTTGACCAGCCAAGATGGGTATCAATTTCACTGTTATTTGGGGTGGGATCTGGGGGGACATTTTTTTGGAGGAGTTCTATGCATTGCCTATTGCAAAAAACTTTAAACTAAAACAAGGAAGGATATTACAATGATAACAGACCGTCTGCACTCTACTGTGGGGAAAACTTCACCATCCACAAAAGAAACACCACAGTATGGCTCTGAGGAGGATTTTGAGCACGATTGGTTTGGTACAACTACTGATAAATCGAGATAATAATTCACAAGAAACTTATTTTAAATTTCTTAAAATGTTGCTGCTGAGTTCCGTTGCTTCTTTATCCCTTGCATACTCCGCTTACCATAAAAACCATCCTCCCCAATTATTATCTTATTTTAATTGCAATAATTCTGAAGGCATATGTCTCCGTTCATCCAACCGTTCCTTTGTTGTCCCCAAGTATGTCTCTAGCTCCGCCCAGCGATCCCCCATTTATAAATCTATACTTCAATGGAATATAATACCCTCCAGTATCGATCTATCCACAAGTTTTCTCACGCTGTATAACAATGTTACTAAACTTTGATATTACAAATCTCTAAATTTTTAATCAATTTGCTTTAATTTACCCGTGTTTTCTCTTTTTTTCTGTTTTTCTTTTTTTTCTCTCTTGTTCATTTTCAATTTTTTGTTGTTATGGTCCTCAACAAGTTCGCTTCCAGGATCCTTATTATTATTGGTGTTATGTTTCATCTTTTTTGATTTCAATAAATTGAAATTGAATTGAATCAGCGGTCTTAGAACAATGATGAGTATATCATCAAAGTTCTCTCATTATTGTTCTATATGGCAAAACATTAGCGTTTTCCCACTTTTTGCTAACATCAGTGAGCTGCAAGATCTTAGAACAAAGATGAGTTAAGAAACGATAATCTTTGCAGAAAGATGCAAGATCTTAGATTAAGATCTTAGTGCTTAAAAACGGCCCTATAGTCTTACCCGTTGAACATGCATATAGGGGATAGACGCGTTATACACTGAGTTGCAGAGTGCAACCCAAACAGCTCTTCTACAGGTTAGATAGAATGTTCCAAGAGTTCCCTGAAATATAATAAACAAGCTATTAAAATAAAACTCCTTGTGTTCGTTAGCTTAAATGCTGATATGTACGGCCTAGTATAAACCATTGTTCTTTCTTTTTAAAAACTTAAATAAATAAAACATGTATCTTTAACTGAAAGTAAGGAGTGACATTAAAACTAAAAAAGAACAGAAATTATTCCATGAATGAAGGGTTGACTCCTTCTCAATGCCTTACTCTTTGAGTTTAAGCTATCAGCACTTTTAAATAAACTTCCTACTCTAAACCCCTTTGTTTCAGTAGCCGTTCTCAAAAATTGGAACAAACAGTCAAATTTTAGCACAAAGAGAAAGTTATGGAGGAGGGTGCAACCCTTTACATATAGGATAAATCTCTGTTTTTATACGAAATAATCTCTGTTCGTCTGTCAACATGTCCCTGTTTCCAGGTGTTCTATTAAAGGGAACAAAGCTAGTGACATTCCCACGACCTACCCCCTGGACACCATGACGTCAGACGAGACACCCCGTTTTAAATGGTCAGGTTTAATATGGATAATGCAATTTTATCTAACCTTGCCACAGGGCCCGTGGGGAATCCCCGCTTATAACTTAACGACAGAACAAACCTTACGAAATGTCGGTTCACATATCTTATGTAAGGACGGCACAAATATTACATAATGACAGCACGTATCTTACGAAATAACGGCGCACACATCGCTGTCACATAATACTTTTGGGGATTTTATTTTTGTCGAAACGTATAAAGCGTTTTTTTTACTTTAGTGTGTGTCCTCGCTAGGACTCGAAAGATCAATTTCCTTCCAATGGAACAGCGCCTAAAGCATCAGGACCACAAGCTATTTCAAATATTCTGTATCGACAACTGCATTCTAAAAATAACCTTTTACATGCAAGGAATTTACAATTTTTCGCAGACGCTAGAATGTCATGTTTCGTGAACCTGCGACAGTTGGCATGAAGACAGATAACATCTATTTTCAGACATTATTGTTCTTAATGTAAGTAAAATTTCCATTAATAAAGAGAAATTTACAACAATATTAAAACAATGAAAAAACAGTTAAGAAACACAACAAAAAAAAAACATGAAACGTGAAAAACATGACAAATGGAAAAAAACGTGTATGAATAGAAGAAAGGTATGGCTCTTAGTAGGTAATTCCAGGGAGGGCGGCCTTGTTCCTATGTCTTTCTTAAACAAATGGTCCACCGCTTTGCAAAACTTAGTCTTAACTACTCGAAAGAGAAAGTTTAGTAGTTTTTTTTTGCTGAATAGAATCGGACTTGGAATAGACATATTGAAAGTGCCAGGAAAAAGAGTTGAAATCGTTAGTATATTAAAAATCTATTTAAAAGAATATTTTTATTTTCTTGGTATTTCCGAGAACCTTTAACGAGAATGCAGAGCTTTTTTGAGCCGGGACTATGAATATTTCAAACCACCGTGACAATACGCGCACTTTAATAACATTTTCTCGTCATCCCCAAAGACATTTCTGGACCTTCCTTGTTAAAAATTATGCTTTGAATCCATTGATTCGAGTTTATCGCAAGCCTGGAATTTCATAATAACCTACGAGAGACACTCCACCATTGAGACATTACACGCCTACCTCCTACCATCCACGTCACATTGAACAACGGAACTTGAAATTTTGTTGCCAGAACATGATACTCCAAGGAAATCTTGCCACAGTACCACACGCTTACTGCTCTGTGGCACGTTGCGACACCCGTCATCATCATTTTAGGCGTCTTCTAGCGTTTTAACACCCTCAATGAATATATTTCCTATTGCTATTATTTTACAACAATTTCGATTCCTGTGCCACAATATTACTGCTCTAAGGCACTCTCTGAATCTCATTATTATTCTTCACACATTTTTTAGACATTTCTTGTCAAACAATATGCTTTCAGTCCATTGATTCGAGTTTTTTGCAAACCTAGACTTTCATAATAACCTAAAAAAGACACCCCGCCACCCCAAAATTTCACGCCTACCCCCTACCATCCACGTGGCATTGAAAGGCGGAATTGGACATTTCATTACCAGAACGTGATACTCTATGCAATTCAAGCCACAGTACCAAACTCTTAATACTCTGCGGTACCTTGCGACACCAGTCATCGTCATTTTAAGCATCATCTAGCGTTTGAACACCTTCAATGGATATGTTTTCTATTGCTATTATGTTCTGACAATTCACAGTCCTGTGCCACACTATTACTGCTCTCCGGTACCCTCTGACATCTCATTTATTCCTAAGACATTTTCAGACATTTTTTGTTAAAAATTATGCTTTCAATCCATTGATTTGAGTTTTTCGCGAGCCTGGACTTTCATAATAACCTACAAAAGACACCCCACCACCGCGATTTTACACTCCTGCATCCCCCCTTACCATCACCGTGGCATTGAACAGTTGAACTCAACGTGTCACTACCAGAACGTGGTACCTTGCGACACCCATGACCAACATTTTAAGCGTCTTCTAGTCTTTGAACACCCTCAATGGATATATTTTCTGTTGCTATTATTTTCCAACGATTTCTAGCTCTGTGCCACACTATTACTGCTCTTCGGCTTCCTATGACATCTCATCATTATTCCTAAGACATTTTCAGACATTTCTTGTTAAAACTATGCTTTCGGTCCATTGATTTAAGTTCTTTCCGCAAGCCAAGCCTTTCATAATAACCTCTAAAAGACACCCCGCCACCACGACATTACATGTCTGCCATGCATTTCATTACCAGAACGTGAACTCGAAGCAATACCCAGCACTGTGCCCCACTATTACTACTATGTGGCACACCTCTGACATTACATCACCGTTCCTAAGACATTTTTCAGACATCTCTTGTTAAAAATTACACATTCAACCCATTGATTCCAGTTTTTCACGAGGCAAGCCCATCTTAATAGCCTTCTAAACAATTTCACACCACCAAACCATTGCAACCCAGACATCCATATGATATATCCTCTCATCACCTTTAGAATGTATTTAACATTTTCACTCCAAAAATAAGCTTATGAACCTAAATTAAACACTATATATATTTTTTTTAAAAACAGGACTGAATTTCCTCACAAGCATCGAGTTTTTCTTAATACGAACAAGGGGTTTTTACTCAATACTATCAAATTTATCTTGCAAGTAACATGTTATTTCTTAATAGGAACAATTGTTTTCCAATATCAGCAAGTTTTCCGTCAAAGATAAAAAAATTTTCTTAGAAGTAACAATTTTCTTTTAATGCTAAAACGTTTTTTGTTAGAAGTAGCAAGTTTTTCTTAACACAAAAAAAAATTAATTAGAAGTAACAGCTTTTTCCTTAATAATTACACAGTTTTGCTTAACACAATAAAATTTCTCTTGGAAATAATAGGTTTTTCTTAATAGTAACAAACTTTTTCTAATAGCAGCAAGTTTTCCGTCAAAGATAACTAGTTTCTCTTAGAAGAAACAATTTTTAATTTATGATAACAAGTTTTTTTGGAAGAAGTAGCAAATTTTTCTTAACACTAACAAATTTTCTCTTAGAAGTAACAAATTTTTCTTTGATAATAAAAAAAGTTCCATTTAATACTATCAAATTTCTCTCGGAAGTAACAGGTTTTTCTTAATAGAAAGAAAATTTTTTCTAGTAGCACCAAGTTTGACGTCAAAGATAACAAATTTCTTTTAGAACTAAACATTTTCTGTTTACGCTAAAAAGGTTTCTGTTAGAAGTAGCATGTTTTTCTTAAAGCCACCAAATTTTTTTCTTAGAAATACCAACTTTTTCCTTAGTATTAAAAAATTTTTACTTAATACTATCAAATTTCTATTGGAAGAAACGGGTTTTGCTTAACAGCAAGAAATTATTTTAATAGAAGCAAGTTTTCCGTCAAAGATAACCAATTTCTCTTAGAAGTAATAATTTTCTGCTTACGCTAACAATTTTCAGTTAGAATTAACATGTTTTTCTTAAGTATCAAGTTTTACCTTATTACTCACAAAGTTTCACTTAATATTAAAAATTTTTTAGAAGTAACAACTTTTTCCTTAATAATTACAAAGTTTTACTTAATGCTATCAAATTTCTCATGGAAATAACAGGTTTTTCTTATTAGTAACAATTTTTTTCAATATCAGCAAGTTTTCCATTAAAAAAACAAATTTCTCTTGGAAGGAAAAATTTTCTTTTTATGCTAACAAGTTTTCTGTTAGAAGTACCAAGTTTTTCTTAAAAAAAATTGTTTCTTAGAAGTAACAACTTTTTTCCTTAATACTAACAAAGTTTTACTTAATTCTAACAAATTTATTTGAGAAGTAATAACCTTTTCATTAATACTAACAAAGGAATTTCTCTTGGAAGTAAAAAGGTTTTTCTTAATAGTAAGAATGTCTAATAACGGCTTTTTTCCGTCAAAGATAACTAATTTCTCTTAGAAGTAACAATTTTCTGTTTACGCTAACAAGTTTTCTGTTAGAAAACCTGTTAACTAAATTAAGTTAACTACGTTTAAGTTAGGTTCATTTAATTTAGGTTAGCATGACCACTCAAGCTCACCTTAATTAAATGAATCTAACTTAAACGTAGTTAACATAATGTAGTTGACAAGTTTTCTAACAGAAAACTGGTTAGCGTAAACAGAAAAACGTTACTTCTACGAGAAATTTGTTATCTTTGACGGAAAACTTGCCATTATTAGGAAAAATTTTCTTACTATTAAGAAAAACTTGTTACTTCCAAGAGAAATTTGAGAGAATTAAGTAAAGCCTAGTTAGTATTAATGATAAAATTGGTATTTCTAAGAAAAATTTTTTAGTACTAAGTAAAACCTTGTTATTAATAATTAAAAAAGTTCTTACTTCTAAGAAAAATTTGTTAGTGTTAAGTAAAACTTGGTAGTTCTAACAGAAAACTTGTTTGCATAAAGAGAAAAATGTTACTTCTAAGAGAAATTTGTTAACTTTGACAGAAATCTTGCTGCTATTAGAAAAAATTTGTTACTATTAAGAAAAACTTGTTACTTTCATGAGAAATTTGATAATATTCAGTGAAACTTTGTTATTATTAAGGAAAAAATTGTTACTTCCAAGAACAAGTTGTTGGTATTAAGGAAAACTATGTTAGTAGCCTATTAAGGTCAAACTTGTTACTTCTAAAACAAAAAAATTGGTGTTAAGAAAAATTGCTATTTCTAAGAAAAATCTGTTATCCTTGAAGGAAAACTTGCTCCTATTAGATAAAATTTCTTACTCTTAAGAAAAACCTTTTCTTAAGGGTAATTTATAAATATCAACATTTAGGTCTAGCTTTGAACAGGGATTCAGGTGATTTAAGAATAATGAGTCGTATTGCGGTTTTCCCTAAAGAGATGCCGATACTTTAATAGTCCCCGATTTCAACCTCGTAACACTTTCCAATCACTTAATCAGAATTTCAACAATCCCTTAAGTCTCAAAGAGTGTCTGCGAGGAATGCAATTATTAAAATCAAGAGTCAGATGACATAGCTCTCAAACTCATTCAAAGCTGTTTTGTTTTGGTTTGAGTGAATGAGTGTTTTTCTTTTATTTCTCAGTTATTCGCTAATATCTGTTGATGGAGGTTCAATTTTGAATTTCTTTGCAAATCACAGATATTGTTGAATGACTCACTTATATTGTTTTTAGGTATTTGCTTTTAATTTTTAAGTTTTTCGGCTTTTAATGATTTTTATTCATCTTTTAATTTTTGGGGTTTTTTCCTTGTTTTTTTTCACATTCACATTGACTTACCGTGTTTTATTTTTTGGTTTGTTTTTTGGCACTCGCATTTATTATATTTTTTTGTTTTGCGCTGAAGAAGAGAAGCGTTTGTCCCCTCAAAATATTCGCTTTGTTGTGTTTTTTCAGTTTTCCATTTGGCCTTTATAAACCCCATTTTTGCTCGGTGTTCTTTCTTTATGAAAAACCTTTTACTTTCAATAGAAATTTGGTAGTACTAAGTAAAACTTTGGAAGTGTTTTGAGGAGAGATGGGGTGATGGTAGAGGGATGTCTTAGAGTAGTTATAGTGCTGTACTGTGGCACGAATTGCTTGCGAAAGCCGAATAAATGAGTTGAAATAAAAATTTTAACATGAAATGTCTGAAAAGTGTTTTTGGTGCGATGGGTTGATGACAGAGGGGTGTCTTAGAGTAGTTATAGTTTGGTACTGTAAGGCCGAGTTGCTTGCGAAAACCCTAATGAATGACTTTTCACTGAAATAAAATTTTTAACAAGAAATGTCGGAAATTTTTTTTTAGGGAGGGATGTCAGGGACATATCACATGGGAAGTAATAGTGTAACATCGTGAGGTGAAATTCTTAGAGTATCAAACACTAGTAAAGAAAAAAGGAGTGGGGGTTTCATGTGAAGAGCTGGTGCTAGTGTGAAAACAGTGTCGTTGCGCCATTCTGCTGTGGACCATAAGTATACTTTTTATTGGTTTGGACATCTACCCTTCTCGAAAGATTATCTTCCAAGCTCTCTCATTAGGTATTTTTACTTAAGATATCCATCACCGTTAATATTTAACACGCATGTATGTGTGCCATGCTGCAGATCCATTGGCTCCTTTTAGTCTCGTTTGTGAGATACACTTGCATCATTCATATTAGACCTGATCACGGGAAATCCAGGGGGTCTTCCGAAAAAACAATGTATCAATAGCTGGAATTTTGCCAGGGTGGGAATCTTGCCACTGTGCGAATCTTACTACCTGTGTGCTAGAAACTGGGATTATGTGATTTTAGAGGTGGACATATCCTAGGAACTCCACGATAATTTCCCTATTTTTACTGCCATTAAATTATCTCGAGCAACACCGTTTTTTTTCCTCTTTTATCGCCTAGCCGAAGCTGGGATTTCATCCCAGGAATGAGTAGACATAGACCAAACTCCCCCATCTCACGTAGGATGGCCGGATTCCGTCCCCCAAAAAGAGTAAACTCAGACCAAACTCCCCCACAGCGCACGGGGTGGATGGTAACAAGAATTTCTCGAAATAGAATTCCCCTCCTTTGCGTAGGGGTACCTTTGTGGAGGGAGGCTGGATAACCATAAATATGCACCTGAAAATTACCGCTTTGCGTAACGATAAAAAATAAAACAGTGTCGAGCTGGTGACGGAGAAAACGGTTCCTCTCCCCTGGAGTCCTCTCCCTTTGTCTTAAGGATCTTCAAACTTTTGAAACATACAAACACCCAAAGATACTTTCTTAGAAGTAGCATTTTTTCGTTACGATGACAACTTATCTGTTAGAAGTAACAAACTTTCCCTCAAACATACACAATTTTTCTTAGAAGAAACAATTTTTCGTTATGATAACAAGTTTTCTGCTGGAAGTTTTCTGCTTAACATACTCAAATTTTTCTTAGAAATAGTATTTTTCATCAGTGATAACACGTTTTCTTTACGAACTAGCAAGTTTTCTGTCAAAGATACCAAATTTTTCTTAGAAGTAACAGTTTTTTGATTGTGATAATAACTTTTCTGTTAGACGTAGTAAGTTTTCCTTAACACTAACAAATCGTCACTTCAAAGTAACAACATTCTTCGTTAATACTAACATAAATTTACTTAACACACCCAAATTTCTCTTAGAAATAACATTTTTCGTCAGACACGTTTTCTGTAAGAACTAGCAAGTTTTTTGTCAAAGATACCAAATGTTTCTTAGAATTAACATTTTTTTTATTGTGATAACAACTTTTCTATCCGAAGTAGCAAGTTTTCCTTAACACTAACAAATCTTCTCTTCGAAGTAACAACATTCTTCCTTAATACTACCAAACTTTTACTTAACACTAACAAATTTTCTCTTCGAAGCATCAACTTTTTTCCTTAAAACTAACACACTTTTACTTAACACACCCAAATTTCTCTTAGAAATAACATTTTTCGTCAGTGATAACACGTTTTCTGTAAGAACTAGCAAGTTTTTTTGTCAAAGATACCAATTTTTTTCTTAGAAGTAACAATTTTTTCGTTATGATGAAAACTTATCTGCTAGAAGTAACAAACTTTTTGTCAAACATACACAATTTTTCTTAGAAGTAACAATTTTTCGTTATGATAACAAGTTTTCTTCCAGAAGTAACAAGTTTTCCTTAACAGTAACAAATTTTCCCTTCGAAGTATCAACTATTTTCCTTAAAACTAACACACTTTTACTTAACACACCCAAATTTCTCTTGGAAATAATATTTTTCGTCAGTGATAACACGTTTTCTATTCGAACTAGTAAGTTTTCTGCCAAAGATGCCAAATTTTTCTTAGATTTAACAATTTTTTGATTGTGATACCAATTTTTCTGACAGAAGTAGCAGGTTTTCCTTAACACTAATATATTGTCTCATCGGATAAAAACATTCTTCCTTAATGCTTACAAACTTTTTTCTTAACACTAACTGATTTTCTCTTCGAAGTATGAACTTTTATTTTACTAAGTACTAACATACTTTTACTTAACACACTCAAATTTCTCTTAGAAATAACATTTTTAGTCAGTGATAACACGTTTTCTGTTCGAACTAGTAAGCTTTCTGTCAAAGATACCTGATTTTTCTTACAAGCAACATTTTTTTATTATGATAACAACTTTTCTGTCAGAAGTAGCAAGTTTTCCTTAACACTAACAAATCTTCTCTTCGAAGTAACAACATTCTTCCTTAATACTGAAAAAATTATACTTAACACACTCAAATTCTTCTAAGTTCATTTTGGAATTTTCACGTTGAAACGTAAGACTTGAAATATTTTTTTCTAGTGCTATTTCAGTATTTATCTTGTCATTCATAAACTCTGCTGATGTTTTAAAGTTTATTTTAGAATTTTTTCGTTGAATTTCTGTCAGAAATAGCAAGTTTTCCTTAACACTAACAAATCTTCTCTTCCAAGTAACAACATTCTTCCTTAATACTGACAAAATTATACTTAACACACTCAAATTTTTCTAAGTTCATTTTGGAATTTTCACGTTGAAACGTAAGACTTGAAATATTTTTTTCTAGTTCTATTTCAGAATTTATCTTGTCATTGATAAACTCTGCTGATGTTTTAAAGTTTATTTAGAATATTTTTTTTCGTTGAATTGTAAGACTTGAAATATTGAGTAGTGGTTTACCATGTTACTGCTACATTCTGTAGATGTTTCAAAGTTCAGTTTGGGATTTTTTGTTGAAATGTAAGACTTGGAATATTTTTGTAGTGGTTTACCATGTCAGAAGTAGAAAGTTTTCCTTAACACTGACAAATCTTCTCTTCAAAGCAACAACTTTCTCTTAATACTAACAAACTTTTCCTTGACACACTCAAATGTTTCTTAGAGGTAACAGTTTTTGTTTTTTTTTCTTATGAGTAACAAATTTCTTCTAATAGCACTAGGTTTTTCGTCAAAGCTAGCAAATTTCTCGTAGAAGCAACAATTTTTCATTATGAAGTAAAGTTATCTGTTAGAAGTTACAAGTTTTCTGTCAAACATGAACAATTTTTCTTAGAAGTAACAATTTATCGTTATGATAACAAATTTTCTGCCAGAAGTAGCAAGTTTTCCTTAACACTTCCTTAGCACAAGGTTTTTCGTCAAAGCTAGCAAATTTCTCATGGAAGCAACAATTTTTCACTATGAAGTCAAGTTATCTTTTAGAAGTTACAAGTTTTTTGTCAAACATACACAAATTTTCTTAGAAGTAACAATTTATCGTTATGATAACAAATTTTCTGCCAGAAGTAGCAAGTTTTCCTTAACACTGACAAATCTTCTCTTCGAAGCAACAATTTTTCCCTTAATTCTAATAAACTTTTAGTTAACACTCTCAAATTTTTCTAACTTCATTTTGGAATTTTCTCGTTGAAACGTAAGACTTGAAATATTTATTTTAGTGTCATTTCATGATTTACATTGTCATTGATAAAATCCGCCAATGTTTGAAACTTAATTTTAGAATATATTAAGCTTCTCTCTTCGAGAGAGAAAATTTCGATAAGAAACATTCGTTTCTCTCTTTTTGCTTTGTAAGACCGTCAAGGAATATGTTTTTTTTACCTGGGACACCAAATATTTTAGGGTTTAATTTTTCTTGACAATAGGCACTAATCACGTCCTGCTACCACTATGATACAAGTCATCATCAGTGTAAGAGTCTTCTAACATTTGAAACATACAAACACCCACATATACTTTTTTAGAAGTAGCATTTTTTCGTTATGATGAGAGCTTATCTGTTAGAAGTAACAAACTTTTTGTCAAACATACACAGTTTTTCTTAAAAGTAACTATTTTTCGTTATGCCAGAAGTAGCAAGTTTTCCTTAAAACTAGTACACTTATACTTAACACACGCAAATTTCTCTTGGAAATAATATTTTTCGTCGGTGATAACACGTTTTCTGTTCCAACTAGCAAGTTTTCTGTCAAAGATGCCAAATTTTTCTTAGAAGTAAAAATTTTTTGATTTTGATAACAACTTTTTTGTCAGAAGTAGCAAGTTTTCCTTAACACTAACAAATTGTCTCTTCGAAGTAGCAACATTCTTCCTTAATACTAACATACTTTTACTTAACACACTTAAATTTCACTTAGAAATAACCTTTTTTGTAAGTGATAACTCTTTTTTTTTGTTCGAACTAGCAAGTTTTCTGTCAAAAATACCAAATTTTTCTTAGAAGCAACATTTTTTTATTATGATAAAAACATTTCTGTCAGAAGTAGCAAGTGTTCCTTAACACTAACAAATCTTCTCTTCGAAGTAACAAAATTCTTCCTTAATACTAACAAGCTTTTACTTAAGACACTCAAATTTTTATAAGTTCATTTTGGAATTTTCTCGTTGAAACGTAAGACTTGAAATGTTTTTTCTAGTGCTATTTCAGGATTTACCTTGTCATTGATAAACTCTGCTGATGTCTGAAAGTTAATTTTAGAATTTTGTTCGTAGAATTGTAAGACTTGAAATATTTTGTAGCGGTTTACCATGTTACTGCTACATTCTATAGATCTTTCAAAGTTCAGTTTGGGATTTTTTGTTGAAATATAAGACTCTCAATATTTTTGTAGTGGTTTACCATGTCAGAAGTAGCAAGTTTTCCCTAACACTAACAAATCTTCTCTTCAAAGCAACAACTTTTTCTTAACACTAACAAACTTTAACTTAACAAACTCAAATTTTTCTTAGAAGTAACAGTTTTTGTTGTTTTTTTCTTAGGAGTAACAAATTTCTTCTAATAGCACCAGGTGTTTAATTCGGATGAGAAAGGTCACAAGGTTGTTAAGTCGGACGGGAAAGGCTGTTACTTCGATGAGAAGATTTGTTAGTGTTAAGGACAACTTGCTATTTCTGACATGGTAAACCACTACAAAAAATTTTCTAAGTCTTACATTTCAACAAAAAGAAGTCCCAAACTGAACCTTGAAACATCTACAAAATTTAGCAGTGACATGGTAAACTGCTACAAGATATTTCAAGTCACAATTCAACGAAAAAAATTCTAAAGTTAAGTTTCAAACATTAGTTGATTTTATCAATGACAATGTAAATCATGAAATGACACTAAAATAAATATCTCAAGTCTTACGTTTCAATGAGAAAATTCCAAAATGAAGTTGGAAAAATTTGAGAGTGTTAAGTAAAAGTTTGTTAGAATTAAGGGAAAACATTGTTGCTTCGAAGAGAAGATTTGTCAGTGTTAAGGAAAACTTGCTACTTCTGGCAGAAAATTTGTTATCATAACGATAAATTGTTACTTCTAAGAAAAATTGTGTATGTTTGACAGAAAACTTGTAACTTCTAACAGATAACTTGACTTCATAATTAAAAATTGTTACTTCTATGAGAAATTTGCTAGCTTTGACGAAAAACCTGGTGCTATTAGAAGAAATTTGTTACTCCTAAGAAAAAAAAACAAAAACTGTTACCTCTAAGAAACATTTGAGTGTGTCAAGGAAAAGTTTGTTAGTATTAAGAAAAAGTTGTTGCTTTGAAGAGAAGATTTGTCAGTGTTAAGGAAAACTTGCTACTTCTGACATGGTAAACCACTACAAAAATATTCCAAGTCTTACATTTCAACAAAAAATCCCAAACTGAACTTTGAAACAACTACAGGATGTAGCAGTAACATGGTAAACCACTACTCAATATTTCAAGTCTTACAATTCAACGAAAACAAATTCTAAAATGAACTTTAAAACATCAGCAGAGTTTATCAATGACAAGATAAATCCTGAAATAGCACTAGAAAAAAATATTTCAATTCTTACGTTTCAACGTGAAAATTCCAAGATGAACTTAGAAAAATTTGAGTGTGCTAAGTATAATTTTGTCAGTATTGAGGACGAATGTTGTTACTTCGAAGAGAAGATTTGTTATGGTTAAGAAAAACTTGCTACTTCTGACAGAAAAGTTGTTATCATAATCAAAAAATGTTGCTTGTAAGAAAAATCAGGTATCTTTGACAGAATACTTACTAGTCCGAAGAGAAAACGTGTTATCACTGACGAAAAATGTTATTTCTAAGAGAAATTTGAGTGTTGTAAGTAAAAGTATGTTAGTATTTAGTAAAATAAAAGTTGGTACTTCGAAGAGAAAATCAGTTAGTGTTAAGTAAAAGTTTGTAAGTATTAAGGAAGAATGTTGTTACCCCGATGAGACAATATATTAGTGTTAAGGAAAACCTGCTACTTCTGTCAGAAAAATTGTTATCACAATCAAAAATTGTTACATCTAAGAAAAATTTGGCATCTTTGGCAGAAAACTTGCTAGTTCGAACAGAAAACGTGTTATCACTGACGAAAAATATTATTTCCAAGAGAAACTTGAGTGTGTTAGGTAAAAGTGTGTTAGTTTTAAGGAAAAAAGTTGATACTTCGAAGGGAAAATTTGTTAGTGTTAAGGAAAACTTGTTACTTCTGGCAGAAAACTTGTTATCATAACGAAAAATTGTTACTTCTAAGAAAAATTGTGTATGTTTGACAAAAAGCTGGTTACTTCTAGCGGATAACTCTTCATCATAACGAAAAAATAGTTACTTCTAAGAAAAAAAATGTTATCTTTGACAGAAAAACTTGCTAGTTCAAGCAGAAAACGTGTTATCACTGACGAAAAGTGTTATTTGTAAGAGAAATTTGAGTGTGTTAAGTAAAAGTATGTTAGTATTAAGAAAAAAGTTGATACTTCGAAGAGAAAATATGTTAGTGTTAAGTAAAAGTTTGGTAGTATTAAGGAAGAATGTTGTTACTTCGAAGAGAAGATTTATTGTTACTTCGGATATAAAAGTTGTTATCACAATCAAAAAATGTTAATTCTAAGAAAAATATTGTTATCTTTGACAAAAAAACTTGCTAGTTCAAGCAGAAAACGTGTTATCACTGACGAAAAATGTTATTTCTAAGAGAAATTTGGGTGTGTTAAGTAAAAGTATGTTAGTATTAAGGAAGAATATTGTTACTTTGAAGTGACAATTTGTTAGTGTTAAGGAAAACTTACTACTTCTAACAGAAAAGTTATTATCACAATCAAAAAACTGTTACTTCTAAGAAAAGTTTGGTATCTTTGACAGAAAACTTGCTAGTTCGTACAGAAAACGTGTTATCACTGACGAAAAATACTATTCCTAAGAAAAATTTGAGTATGTTAAGCAGAAAACTTCCAGCAGAAAACTTGTTATCATAACGAAAAATTGTTTCTTCTAAGAAAAATTGTGTATGTTGGACGGAAAGTTTGTTACTTCTAACAGATAAGTTGTCATCGTAACGAAAAAATGCTACTTCTAAGAAAGTATCGGTGGGTGTTTTTATGTTTCAAATTTTGAAGATCCTTACACTGATGTTGACTTCTGTCATAGTGGTAGCAGGACGTGATTATCGCTTATTGTCAAGAAACATTAAACCCAATAATGCTTGGTGTCCCAGGTAAAAAAGAATCATATTCCTTGACGTTCTTACAAAGTAACAAGAGAGAAACGAATGTTTCTTATCGCTATGAAATATTAAAGCCCAGAAAGATAATGTATTCCAGGAAAAATCCTAAGGTACTTATATAGAGGATAGAGACAACGATGGAACTCCAGACCAAGTCATAGAAATCAAGACCATACCATCGAAATTTTATAAGGGTGAATAAATAGGATCAACTTCCATGCAAACATTAGCAAAACATTGAAACCTTGACATTTTCATAAAAAACAAAAGCAAACTATAGAAATCATGGGTAACCCTAGAAATCAAAACCACCGTAGAAATCAAGGGCAAAGTGTATAAAACGCCGTCAACCTGTAAAATCATTACCAAGACAAGGAAAGGCCGAGAAGTATTTAAATACTCTGTGGCGTAAACTGCTTGTGAAAACCCAAATGAATGACTTGAAGTAGAAACTTTTAACAAGAAATGTCTGAAAAGTGTTTTGGAGAGATGAGTTGATGACAGAGGGGGACCGCATTGCACAGGTATGAGGGTGTGACGTCAGAGGGCATGACTTCGAAATCTTATGGGAAAAGGGAGGGCATGACTTAGAACCTGAAATGACCCCACTACTCCTTCTCCGACCGTATTGGACGATTATTTAAAAACGATCATTCCTAGGGGAAAAAAACAAACAAATAAACACGCATCCGTGATCTGTCTTCTGGCTAAAATAGCAAAATTCCACATTTTTGTATATTAATAAAAAAAAGTTCCCGAAAAATAAGTTTTTCAAAGAAAAGTAAAGGCCATTTTAAATTTAAGCTCAGCAGATACAAATACCTGTTAAAATTCAGCCTCAAAACGACCAGAAATTACTATTAAAGAATAAATGAAACCCAAAACGAAAAGAAATTAAATAAACAATCATAGCAAAAAACATACAACAAGTAATAATATGAAGGAATAAATAGATCTTAAAGTGAGTAATGCTAAGATTGAATATAAAAATCAAGCTTAAAACGAAAAAAAAGTACTTTGCTATTGAAGTATAAATGAAACTTAAAACTAACAGAAATTAAATAAAAATCAATGCAAACAAGCATACAATAGACATTAATGTAGATGAATAATAAATCTTAAAACGAGTGAAACTTAATCAAGTTTCTTACTACTACAAACTTAATCAACTAGTGCAAATCAAGCTTGAAACGAACAAAAATCACTACAAACAAGAGTTTGGGTATATCGCCTCCTTCTCTGACTGTAAAAGCCTAAAACCTACTGGGTCATTGGCGCTTTATTGAAAACCAATTTTATGACAAATATTTTCTTTTGTACTTAATATTGAAAATAAAAGTTAAATTATAGTAAAATTTTGAACTGATAATATCATTACACATCAAGTATTCAGTTCAATATATTAGTTCTCTCTAAAGTTGTTCAAGACGAATATAGTTTCACTACAAACAAGAGTTTGGATATTGCCTCCTTCCTTAACTATAAATAAAAACTAAAAGCCTACTGCGTCACTGGCGCTTCCCTGAAAATGAACTATATTAAAAATATTTCCTTTTCCAGTTCTTACAGCATTGAAAATAAAAATAAAGTTACAGGTAAATAAATTCTTGAACTGATGGATATTTCAACAATTAATATCATTATGCATCAAATATATAATTTGATGTTGTTTATACTTTCCAAGACTGTTCAAGACGCATATCGTTTTCAGTAAAGCACCCAGTGGTTTTAGGGAGTAGGTTTGACGCAGTAGGTTTTAGACTTTTACAGTGAGAGAAGGAGGCTAGCTGTCCTCCGATCACTTTTTACTCTTAAAAAGTGAATTACAACTTTCAATTTCCAAACAAGTGAGCCCTCTATGGAGTTTATACAAGTATCCCTTCCATAACAACCATATATGCCCCCAGGGCATAACTTACAACGCCTAACCCCGGTCCCTGAGGGGCTGTGTCGACACCGGAGTTTTTGTTATATGAACTTTGAACAATTTTTTAACAAAATGTCTATCTCAAAATTTTTATCTGATACATTTAGGACGTAGAAGGGGGGGGGGCTATTTGCCCTCCAATCTCTTTTGACTCTTAAAAAGTGATCAAGAACTTTCAATTTCACACCAAATGAGCCCTCTCCAAACTTTATACGAGCATCCCTTCCGTAAAAACCATACATGCCCACAGAGCATTTCTTAAGACGCCTGCCTCAGGACCCTGGGGGGTTACGTCGAACCAGGAGTTCTTTTTATCTGACTTTTGAACTATTTTTTTATGAAATGGCAATTTTAAAATTTTTATCGGATAGGCTTGTAAAAAAAAGGGTGTGTGTGGGGGGGAGGGGGCTAGTTGCCCTTGGATATCCTTTGACTCTTAAAAAGTGAACTAGAACTTTCAATTTCGAATCAAATGAGCCCTTTCTGAAGTTTATACGAGTATCCGTTTCATAAGAACCATATACGCTCCCAGGACAATACTTACAACGTCTACCCCCCGGGCCCTGGGGGGTTGTGGTGACACATGAGTTTTTGTTAAAAATTTTTAAAAAACTGGCTATCTCAAAATTCTTAGCGGATGGGTTTGGGAAAAAAGGGCGTGGGGGGGGGGCTAGTTGCTCTTAAATCTCTTGACTCTTTAAAAGGGAACTAGAATTTTCAGTTTCGAATCAAATGAGCCCTCTATAAAGTTTATACGAGCATTCCTTTCATAAGAACCATACATGCCCGTAGTGCATAACTTAGAACACCTTCCCCCGGGCCCCGGGGGAATAAGAACCATACATGCCCGTAGTGCATAACTTAGAATACCTTCCCCCGGGCCCCGGGGGGTTGCATTGACACCGGAGTTTTTCTTATCTGACCTTTGAACTTTTTTTTTTACAAAATGTCTATCTCAAAATTTTCATCAAATGGTTTTGGAAAAAGAAGAGGTGGGGGGGCTAGTTGTCCTCGGATCTCTTTTGACTATTAAAAAGTGAACTCGAACTTTCAATTTCCAACCAAATGAGCCCTCTCTGAAGTTTATAAAAGCATCCCTTTCATAAGAACCTTATATGCCCAAGGGCCTAACTTCAAACGCCTGCCGCCTGGCCCTGGGAGGTTGTGTCGACACCTGAGTTTCGTTATCTGACTTTTGAACAATTTTTAACTTAATGACTATCTCAAAGTTTTTGTTGGATGCATTCGAAAAAAAAGCGCTGGGGACGGGATAGTTGCCCTTCAATCTCTTTTAACTCTCAAAACTGAACTAGAACTTTCAATTTTCAATCAAATGAGCCCTCTCTGAAGTTTTAACAAGCATCCCTTCTATAAGAACTATATATTCCCCAGGGCATAACTTACAGCGCCTCCCGAAGGGCCTGGGGGGCTGTTTCGGCCCCGGAGTTTTTGTTATATGGTCTTTGAACTGTTTTTAAAAAAAAATGGCTTTCTCAAAGTCTTTATCAGATGGGTTTGAGAAAAAAAGGCGTGAAAGGCGGAGGGGAATAGGTGCCCTCCAATTTCTTTTGACTCATAAAAAGTAAACTAGAACTTTTAATTTTCAATCAAATGAACCCTCTTTGAAGTTTATACGAGCATCCCTTCCATAAGAACCGTATATGCCCCCAGGGCTTATTTTACATCACCTGCCCGCGGGCCCTGGGGGTTGAATCGACACCGGAGGTTTTTTTTTATATAATCTTGAACTATTTAAAAAAAAATAGCTATCTCAAAATTTTTATCAGATACATTTAGAAAAAAGGGCGTCTGGAGGGGGGCTGGCTACCCTCCAATATTTTTGACGCTTAAAAAGTTAACTAAAACTTTCAAATTCCAATCAAATGAGCCCTCTCTGAAGTTTATACGAGTATTCCTTTCATAAGAACCATATATGCCCCCAGAGCATAACTTATAACCCTTGCCCCGAAGACTGTGGGGGGAGTATCGTGCTGAAAGACACAATTTCCAAACTTTCAAATTCGTTGAACAAAACGGCTATCACAAAATTTTGATCGGATGTGTTTGCTGAAATGGTTGGCGTGGAAGGGGTGTTAGTTGCCTTCCAATCACTTTCGACTATTAAAAAGGACACTAGCCATGTTGAATTTCCAATCCAATGAGCCCTTTTTGAAGTTTTTACGACAACGCTTTTATAAAAACCTTTTATGCCCCCAGGGCATAACTTATAACCCTTGCCCTGAGTGCTGTGAAGGGGGAGGGTTGTCATCCTCAAAGACCTAATTTCCAGAATTTTCAACTACGTTGAACAAAAAGGGCTATCTCAAAATTTTTATTGAATGTGTTTGGGGGGAAAGGTGGACGTGGGAGGGGTTTAGTTATGCCTTTTGAAGTTTCTACGACAAAGCCTTCTTTCAAAAATCTTATATGCCCCCAGGGTATAACTTACAACCCTTGCCCTGAGGACTGTGGGGGACTGTTCTCCTCAAAAACATGATTTCTGTCTGGAAATCAACTACGTAGAACAAAATAGCCATCTAAAAATTTTGATTGGATGTGTTTGGGGAAATGATGGGCGTGGAAGGGGTGTTAGTTGCCTTCCAATCACTTTTTACCCTTAAACAGGGCACTAAAACTCTCGATTTCCAATCGACAGACCCCCTTTTGAAGTTTATACGACGACCCCTTCCATATGAAGTGCCCCTGGGGAAAAAACTAAATAAGTGATAAATAAATCATAAAACATTGGAGCCGTATAGCCTTTACTATACGCAACGCTATAGCGTTGCCTCTGATAGGACTTCGAAACTTCTACTGTAGCTTTCTTGGGTACGTTGAATTTGATGATGTGATTTTCATCAAGATTCGTTGAATTTTAAAGGGTGTTTCTTCCCCTATTTAAAATATCATGCAAATTTTCTCAGGCTCGTAACTTTTGATGGGTGACACTAAACTTGATGAATATTATATATTTGGAATAAGAATTTCTGCTGCTATTGAACTGAGTCACTCCTTACTTACAGTTCCTCACCAAGAACTGTTTGATTTAGTTTCACAGAATAGCTGCTATGTCATTGTAGTACTCATTTTTTTTTAAGTAAAGTTGCTTTTCTCGTCTTTTGTATTCAACTTCAGATAGTATCGGGCTCGTGCTCCTCCACCTCCACGCAACCCAGTTTGATTTTGACCAAAATTGTACTCAAAGGTTCCAACTCAAAGGTTGGAGTTAACAAATATGGCACTATTAGTGTAACAGAGACGTCTAAAACTGTGATGCATTAAACATATTTCTCACGAATTATGAGTGCATAAATCCTTTAGAACTAAGTCCTACGTAAGAATTTTCAATATGCTTGATTAAGAGAGCCTGAGTAAGGGCCCTTAGGTCCGTATCCCTCCATTGCCTCTTTTTATTCCCGCCTTCGTTTATCTAAAATTGAATTGCCTCTTTGGATTCTTGGTAATTCTTGGCTTATTTAGGTAATGATTCTAAGTGACTGATCTTTTCAAACAGTTCGTGGTAACGAAGTGTAAGTGAGGAGCGACCCGCCTCAATGGTAACCGAAACTCTAGAAAACGGAATTTTGGTATCAATAGATACATCAAAAGAATCAGATTTTATTGCTGATTTCAAATATATAAGTTTCATCAAGTTAGGTCTCACCCATCCAAAGTTACGCACCAGAGAAAATTTTGCTGATTTTCGAAAAAAGGAGGAAGGACCCCCTAAAAGTTACAGAACCTTAATGAAAATAATACCATCATATTCAGGGTATCAGAAAACCCTACTGCAGAGGTTTCAAGCTCCTACCACAAAAATGTGGAATTTTGCATTTTTTGCCAGAAGAAAGATCACGGATGCGTGTTTAATTGGGGTGATCGTATCGACCCAGTGGTCCTAGAATATCGTGGGAGGGCTCATTAGAACGGAAATTAAAAGTTCTAGTGCTCTTTTTAAGTGACCGAAAAGAATGGAGGACAACTAGACCCCCTCCCACGCTCATGTTTTTTCCCAAAATCATCCGATCAAAATTTTGAGATAGCCATTTTATTCAGCATGGTCGAAAATATGGTAACTGTGTCTTTTAAGATGACTTAATTCCCCGAACTCCCCTGGGGGAGGGCTGAAAGCTATGAACTTTACCCAATGTTAACATATAGTATTGGTTATTGGGAAGTATACAGACGTTTTCAGGGGGGATTTTTTCTTGTGGTGGGGGGGGGGGTTGTGGGTCGGGGGTTATGTGGGAGGATGTTTCCACAAAGAAAGTTTTCATGGGGGAAGGGACATTGCTATGAAGGGGGCCCCGGATTTCCCAGCATTATTTAAAAAAAGGTCAGAAATTGAATAAATAAAAACAAGTTTTTCAACTGAAATTAAGGAGCAACATCAAAACTTAGAACGAGCAGAAAATATTACGTATATGTTTGGGTTCACCCTCTAGTCAATACCTCGCTCTTTAAGCCAAAGATTTTTTAGTATTTTCATAAGAGCTATTTATTCTAATTAACGGCCTATGTGATTAAGGGGTCATTTTTAAAGAATTGGAACAAAATTCGAACTTTAGCTTAAACAGCATGGTATATTGACTAGGGGGTGAAACCTCTAATATACGTATTAAAAATATATGAATATAGAAGTTCGTTAAGTAAGTTAACTCGTAAGTTGCCTATATTTATTACTAATAAAAACGCTCGTAAATAAAATTAAACAAATTTTAAGAAATCCATTTAACCTAATAAAAGTAAAATTAATATTCAAACTTTGTTTTAATTATTCATGTACGGTGAGCCAAAATCAAAACCTGCATTAATTCAAAAACGTTCGAAAATTAAATAAAAAACAAGTTTTTTTAACTGAAAGTAAAGAACAACATTAAAACTTAAAACGAACAGAAATTATTCCGTATATGAATGAGGCTGTCCCCTCCTCAACGCCTCGCTCTTTACGCTAAAATTTGACTCTGTCTCACAACTTTATTTTTTAAAACAATAAAAAACTTTAGCGTAAAGAGCGAGGCGTTGAGGAGGGGACAGCCTCTTTCATATACGGAATAATTTCTGTTCGTTTTAAGTTTTAACGTCTTTCCTTACTTTCAGTTAAAAAAAACTTGTTTTTTTATTTTATATCTATTAAAAATTGATCAGATCACAGTGTAACTGCAATAAACAATCGACGCCAAACACAAAAGGGGCAAGGCACTACTGATTTGCAACCCGATTACAACTTTCAATATTAAAAACGACCAGACCATTGTAATTCATTGAACTAACATGACTCTGTCAATTAGATGACAGAATGAAAACATAGTTGCCGTAAATCGTTATACAGCTCCCTTGGTATGCATTGATTTCAGGCTTAGCAGCACACCACCGATAAAATTTTTTTTCGTTGTTATCTACGATTTCAGCTGTTGTTTATGTCACCTTCTAATTTGGATTTTCCATTATTCCACCTTCTGCTGATTATAAAAAGTGTATCCATCGAAGTCCCAATAGATCAATTCTGGATGTAATAGTAAGAAAAGAGATTACTTCCCCCATTCCCATTTTACTTCATTTAACAACACTCTTTCCAAATATAAAAATTACTGCAGTCGAAGTTGCATTTATGTTCAACTAACTGTCAATAAAGCCCCCAAATCCATGATCTCCAAAAGCTGTGAAATTTCCCGATGTTTAAAGTCTTCTGTAAAGCTAAACTCGACTATTTTGATTTACCAACTGATTTTTCCAGTGATCACATGATCTATCAGCTGATTCACCTGGCTGGGGTGTAGTTGCAACAGTAGCAATTTTTATATTTGGAAAGAGTATTGAACGAAGAGCGAAATGGGCGAAAGGAACTAGTTCCTTCTGCTATTGTCTGCACGCCTTCGCTCAGTGTATGCTTCACAAATATACTTTTTTATGGATAATAAGTTTTAATATGAAAACAACAAACGGGTGTATGTTATATAAGGGCGAAATATTCGTTTGATTTTTTTGTTTCTCTTCGTTTTCATTTACTGGCCATAGACCCGTTTGCCGTCTTTATATTCATTTCTTTGTTTTTGTTTGGCCAGTTCGGCTTTGGATCTCTCATTAAATTAAAAGACAAGTTTTTTTTTAAACTGAAAGTGAGGAGCGACATTAAAACTTAAAACGAACAGAAATTATTCCGTATATGAAAGGGACTGTCCCCTCTTCAACGCCTCGTTCTTTACGCTATAGTTTTTTATTGTTTTAAAAAATAAAGTTGTGAGACAGAGTCAAACTTTAGCGTAAAATGAGACGTTGAGGGAGGGACAGTCCCTTTCATATACGGAATAATTTATGTTCGTTTTAAGTTTTAATGTCACTCCTTCTTTCAGTTTAAAAAAAACTTGTTTTTTTTATTTAATTTCTGATCGTTTTTGAATTACCGCAGCTTTGATTTTGGCTCACCGTACATGAATAATTAAAACGAAATTTGCATATTAATTTTACTTTTTTTGGCAAAATGGTTTTCTCGAAATTTTGTTCTGACGTAACTTTTGAGTTAACTTGCGTAACAAACTTCTTTATTCGTATATTTTTATTAGGTATATGAGGGGTTTGCCCCCTAGTCAATACCTTGCTCTTTACGCTAAAGTTCGAATTGTGTTCCGATTCTTTAAGAATGACCCTTGAATCACAAAGGCCGTTTAATTAGAATAGATAGCTCTTTTGAAAGTACTAAAAAAAGTTTAGCGTCAAGAGCGAGGTATTGACTAGGGGGCGAACCCCCTCATATAGGTAATAATTTCTGTTCATTTTAAGTTTTAATGTTGCTCCTTACTTTCGGTTAAAAAATCGTTTTTTTAATTTAATTTTGGATCGTTTTTTAAATAATGCTTGGAAATCCGGCGCCCCCTTCATAGAAATGTCCCTTCCCTCATGAAAACATCTTCCATGGAAATATCCTCCCACGTATTCCCCCCGACCCTCCCCACTAGAAAAATCCCTCCTGAAAACGTCTGTATACTTCCCAATACTATATGTAAACAATGGACAAAGTTCATAACTTGCAGTCCTTCCCCCGGGGGCTGTGGCAGATTAAGTTATTTTCAAAGACATAATCATTAGATTTTGGATTATTCTGAACAAAATGGCTATCTCAAAATTTTGATCGGGTGATTTTGAGAAAAAACCGAGTGTGGGAGGGGGCCTATTTGCCCTTAATTTTTTTGTCACTTAAAAAGGGCACTATAACTTTTAATTTCCGTTCGAACAAGCCCTCTTTCGATATTATAGGACCACTGGATCGATAATCTCCCCCATGGGAAAAACAACAACAACAACAAAATAAGTAAACACGCATCTGTGATCTTTCTTTTGGTGAAAAATACAAAATTCCACATTTTTGCAGGTAGGAGCTTGAAACGTCTACAGTAAGGTTTTATAATACGCTGAATCTGATGGTGTGATTTTCATTAAGATTCTATGACTTTTAGGGGGTGTTTTCCCCTTTTTTGAAAAGAAGGCAAATTTTTTCAGGCTCGTAACTTTTGATGGGTAAGACTAAACTTGATGTAACTTATATATTTGAAATCAGTATATCAAAATTCCGTTTTTTATAGTTTCGATTACTATTGAGCCGGGTCGCTCCTTATTTGCAGTTCGTTACCACGAACTGTTTGGATTAAATTTGATCAAAGTCAAACATTTTTATTCCTCCTCCAAATGTATTTCTCTGATTTGAGTAAGTATGTATTAGACCACAAGTTAAATTTTATCGTTTAGAAAAGGGGAGAGGAAAATATCTTAAACCTACTCCAGAAAAAAAGTATCGCAAATGCAATCAACTTCAATAAAACTTTAACAGGAGAAAATGAAGTCATTCAAAGAAATAATTATCCACAATCATTATCATGTCTCTTCTTTTTCCTCCTCATCTCTCTCTCTCTCTCCCTCTCTCTCTCTCTCTGTCTCTCTCTCTCTAGCTCTCCCTTTCTATTAGTTTAAAGGTCTAGAAAGTTTTAAATTTCATCCTCTTCTGTCAAGTTGGAAAAGAAAATTAATTACTTCTGTCACCAATAATTTTTGTCTTATTTCCATTTTTCTTATTTCCAAAGTTGCTCTCTGAGGTGCAGAAAACCCCCAAAAACATCTAAACGTTACACAAAAAATTTATTACTTCAAAAACAATATTATTCTTTAGTATATTTGTCTGTAAAATTTGAAAAAGTTATAATTTTTTTCTCTTTCTCCTTCTCTCTTTCTCCAATTTTTTTCTGTTTATGAGGTAGTTTTAATATAGCTTGTGTATCTCCACCCTCCTCTGCAGGCCATGGAATCTTTATGAAGATCATTAAATTATATTTGTTGAACAAATTTTCTGTTTCTTTTTTTTTTTTTTTTTTTTGGTCGGAAAAAAATAATATGTTGGAAAAATCTTGCCGTACCTTAAGTCGGAGTCAGCTTAAGTAAAAAAAAAAAAAGAAAAGAAAATGTTTGCGTACATTTAGTGTTTAGCTGAATTTTGACACGCAGTTGTATTTTCAAGAAAATTAGAAAATTAATGAATTAAATCGAACCTTCGAATCAGGAGTACAAATTAAAATGTTGACCTTTGCTCTTCCGTGCTTAGCTTAAAAGAGAACATTTCATTTTATTTCTTTTTGAAATTATAGCCATCAGAAGAGATAATCGATCTTATTAGAATGACAATAACAACTTATAATAACAATAATAACAACTATAATGCAATGGAACAGTTAAGAAAAAGAAAAGAAAAATCGGAAGAATCATTAATTATATGACAAAATGACTTTCACAACTGATGAAAAACATAAAAAAAATTAAGAACTTAAAGCAGTTATGAAACGCTGATGACTATGCGTTTACTTCAACGTGTACAGTAAATGATAAAGCGAAAAAATTGAGTTTTTCTTACACTAAAAAAAACGAGTATTTTAAGTGGCTAGGGTGGACGGTTTTAGTCATGCTCATTGCCATAATCTACGGTTTCTTAGCAGGTCAGCTTGGCTTAGCAGGTACTATTGGACTATACATAGCACTATTGGAAACTTGAAAATCCAAAACCAGAATTTATTTTCATAAGTTTTTTCTTTGCTTTGAGTTTCAGCATTAACTCGATAATTAACGCTGGTGTCTGGCATCAGTGGAATGAATCTCTTGTTGGAATTGCAAAATTTACACTAAATATTTGCAGAACTGAAAAACATTAAATTTTTAACATTTGAAAATGATTATTGTTAGTTAAATAGAAGGATGTGTGTAACAGTATTTTCTAACCAGGTTTTTACTTTACTTAGTCCATTTTCTCTTACCTGGTTACTGTTATACCGAATTAGTACTATAAAACAACACTAAACTATGGTAGATATTTTTTTAATTTCGACTCAATTTTGCCATCTCATTACATATAATCTTTGTTGTAGTTCTTCTTGATGGCCAAGCGGTGCTAATATTCTTTTAGTTTCCCATAAATTTGAAATGTTGGATGTAATGGTTTTTGTTTCCACACTAATAACAAAACCATCTTTACCATCCGGAAGTAATTTTTGCTTCTAATGGCAAAGGAAATTCGACAGAAATTTCTGAACAAAAAAAACTATTATAGAAACAACAAGCAAGGGAGCAATGATTTTATCTATCCCAAAGCATCTTATGTTATTTTAAATGGTTTAATAATTTTTGTATTAATTATGTTAATAAAGCAATTATATCAGTTGGCATAATTTCCTATTCGAATTAAAAATTTGTTAACAAGAATAACATTAATTTCTTAAGTAATTAAACTCGTTATGAAAGTAATTACGTTGTTTTAAACGGTAAACATGTTGAAGCAAAAAGTACATTTCATGAAAAAATATATCAATTTTCATAAGATTCTTTTAAATAGATAGTCCAATTACATAAAACGATGCTGGAGGACATTTGTGTTTTGTGAATTTAGATGGTTTTACTGATTTTATTTGTTTTCATTTTCCACTTCCATTTTCCTCATTTTCCATTACTGGTTTTATTTCCTCCTCGACCACAAATGTTTGTTCATCCACAAAATTGGGCCTGAAGAATGCCCACAAAACTTAATATGAACGGCCTGACACTTACATTGAGAAGTTCCTGGACCAAGCGAACCCAGTGGTGGCTCTGGCCTCTTTTCCGCCCAGGGCATAGTCTTGATTAGCGCCCATCCCCCTGCCTCCCAAAAAATTTTCAAGCCAAATTTTCATTTGTTTAACAAAATTATTTTTAATTCATTATCTAAATTGTTTAATTATTATTAATAATTTTTATTTAATTTTTTTTCAATTTTTACTTTATTTCTATTTTATTAAATAATTACTAACTTATTAATTATTTTCATTTGTTAACTGCACCCTCTACTTTACTTTAATAAAAATAAAATTTCAAAAATTACAAAATGATTATAACTGTTAGATTATTTATTTGAAATTTTGCACCCCCAAAATTTTTACGCCCGGGCAAGCGCCCCCTCTGCCTCTCTAAAACCCACTCTGAACAAACCCTAATCTTAAAAAAGAATTCCGAAAGGGGGACACAAATGTTTGACGGACAACTTAATGATGGTTAAAAGTTAAGGAGGGCATGGCACAAATAACTACGACTTTCATATTTTGAATGAATCCATTCAGAATCAGATAACAGGGACCCTCTGAAATGGGTGAAATGAAAAATGGAATATACAAGCCCTGGATAATTTATCTGTATTCACAAGTGTTCAAAGATACTTTGAGTTAAGGCGGTAGCTGTTTTGCATCGTCAAGCTTTCTTTTCATTGATTTTGATTTAATTTTAAGCGATTACTGCTACTACTATAACTCTTTTTTTCCTAAGAAAAGTTAAACTACAATTAGAAAACATTACAATTCCCGTTGCGTAGTAATTGAAATTACAATTCCAAAGACCTTGGAACATTCTCTGAGTAAGGTCAGTATCCCAAGTTTTTCCAGACTCTAATGAGCATGGTTTCCTTATTTTGATTTCTGGATGGGTTCTTTACTTTTTGGATGGTTTCTATCGCCTAATAAGAACCAAACACCTAATATCTATCTAAAAAAAACATTAAATAAAAAAAGAGTTGTTGAAGAGGCAGACACTCGAGGCTAACATGGCTCAGTACGCTCTTCCTTCAACCCTGCTCAGTCATCAGCAATATACTCATTTCTCGTAGATCAGGGAAATTCTGATATCACGTTCTATTCTACGTCTTAAAGGATAATAATAAAAAATATGTTACGTTTATTTTTGGATCAGGTATATCTTTTAATTAGTCGCAAATTATAAACAGCTATCAAAATTGAAACGAAAAAAACTGTTTCAACCACTTTAGTGGACCTTACCCCTTAGTCACTCCTCTCCTTCTGCCCCAAGTGCATTTTTTATATATGTGTTTTTCTCTGAAATTGTCATCTACTGCCTGAATGTCATTTAATATTTTCTGAATTTATATTCTATTTTAATTTATATTATATAGGAGAAACAAGTGACCTTATAAAATTGTTTTATTCGTGTGTTCTCTTTCTCTTCTATTCTGAAAAGAATATAAGTTATTCCAGAGACAGCTGACGCAATTCCCAGTGCTAAAGCCTCGTTTCATATCTTCACCCCAAAATACATCGTTAAAAATAGAAATAATGCATTAATTTAGACTAATTTGGCGGTTTCAGAAAAGAAAAACCGGACGTTAATTAAAAAGCAGCAATTAAGTCAAGTTGGTTCTTATTATTTTTAATAATATCACAGTACAACTTTCAGTCCTAGGAAGCTATAGGGAATGTCCTTCGAATTTATTTCTCTAGCCATTATTGTACGTTTCCTATCTAGTTTCACAATTAACAGTAAATGTTGTAAGATTCTGCTAGAGGTACAGAAGATTAATTAATCCTTTTTCTTTTTGGCAATGCCTTTAAATATAAGATTTGTTTACGAAGGATCAAATAATTGATAACATTGGTTTTAGCCTAAAATGTTCAACTGTTCATACAGATAAACGGTTCTTGTCTATAAAAATTGTAACCTTAAATATATATTAAAACATATACATCAAAATATTTTGGTTTTTATGCTGGTTCCAAATATACAAAATCATCAATTTAAATTTTTTTTTCTTCAAATGTTTGTAACATGAATTGATTCGATGGGTTGTATAAAAAGGAGAAAAAAAAACCTGGAAAGGGTTACACATGTAATAAAAATTACTGAATTTTGATATGTCGGACAATCCTGAGTGAAAATTACAAGCATATATTTATAATATTACAAAAGTTCACATTTGCCCAAGAATGACGGTCATAGGTGCAGTCTTTTTCAAAGGGCCATCGCCCAGATAGTGTCTGAAGGTTGTAGGACCGTACTCAAGGGGAGGAAGAATACCTTGCTTGAACCGCCCCCCCCCCCAAAAAAAAAACCTGGATACGCCCTTGGAAGGTAGCCAGTGACTGTAGAAAATCGGAAGACACAGTAATGTGCCTGTTTCTTCCCTTCTTTGCCGAAAGACAAAGGCCTGAATAGCTCCAGATTGAAATTAAGCAAAATTTGTTTAGACATCCAATCTGTTCAGAAGAATCAAAACTAATTATACAGCTACAAAATTTTAAAGGTCACACTGCCACAGTTTGTCTTTAGACATACATGTACTCCATAAAATACAACTATTTCACAGACAATATATCCAGCAGTTATATTGGTTATATAGAATCGTATCACCATATACCAGCTACTAATATAGGGGTTAGTGGATCTATATATGGGAATGTGAGGTAAAAAAAAAATTATGAAACTTTGCAGTAGAAGTCTTTTGGGTAAATGTGGAGGGGAGGAGAATTAAAACCCTAACATTACTTCATAAGGAGGAATATATTTCATCCAAGTCTGTGATATGAATGCTTTGGGGGGCCGAAGTTTAAAAGCCCCCCCCCCACCCCGGAAAATACTCCCGAAAATGATTCCCTGAAAAATAGTCCCGGTGAAAAATATCCTCCAGAAAATACCCCCTCCTCCGCGAAAAAAGCCCCCTCCCGTTGAAAAAAAACCCACCCCCAAAAAAATCCCCCTCACAGCAGGTTCGTCTCCAATCACTTTAAACTTATAAAAGGGACAAGAACTCTCAATTTCTGAGCTATTGAGCATCATCCAGTGTTGCTATGACCAAGAGATGGAGGGAGGGATCAGGAAGAGTCAGTCCCCCTCCTATACGGAATATATTCTGCTCATTTTGGGGTTTGATGTTTACCCTTTATAATAATATTTTCATAATAATAGCGTACATCAGAAATATTCCCAGAAATCAAGAGGGATTAAATATCAATTTCGTATTTTTGATGCATTTTTAAAAGATTTGTCCCCCTTCCTCCCTCCAAAACAACCCCACCCTCCAAACGAAAGTCCTGGATATGACACTGGAGAATATATATCAATTTTTACCTCCACCCTCCCCTCTTCTCTGGGAAGCAAAAATTTAGTACTTTTGGGCAGCGGATAGGGTAGGACTCCAAATATTTAGACTTAGCAATGAGCCACAGCCCTGTCTGCATCCAATCAGTGACGGGAATCTCATAGATTTTAATTCCAAATTACGAAAACACGGCATGGTATTTTTGTGTAAAAACTTTTTCAAGCTAAAGTAAAGAGCGATACCAAAAACAAGCAGAAATAAAGGCATAAAATAAGTAAAACTTATTAAAATGTACCGGGAATTATATGAATGAACAATTGAAACTTAAAATGAACAGAAATTACTAACAACGAATAAATGACTACAGTAAAAATTTAGTTAGCAATTTTATTATTTTGGGCGTTCATGAAAAGTTTTTCTTAAACACAAAGATAAACCTCAAAACTACAATTAGTACTTCTGAATCTTGGTAATGGCTTTATTAGGGCTATCAGAGAGAATGGCGTCTGCTCGTCACTGGTTGTCATTACAGTCCTTTTTCTTTCTCTACTGATGCTACCGAAGTCACCTGGAGACATTATTCCAAGGGATTTAGGGTTTGGAAGGATTTTCCAAGCAGTAGGGGATGCTAAGACTAAAATAAGGTTATTTTTTCATAAAAGCAACATACCGTATCCTTAATTTTACACAACTTTCACAATGACAAATTATTGCTCTTCTTTGGGGTGAAATCTCTTCTAGTTTCATCTAAGAGAGAATCACATTTTGACCTATTTTGAGTTACCGTAAGTCCCACTTCCAGCAAGCTAAGACTAGAAAACCATACCGCTGTAAATGCAAAAATATGGACAGAAGATCTATGAGTGTGGAAAGGAGAAGCTTTAGCAAGGACTTTTTTTTGAAGGAGATTACTGGCTTATTTCTGGAAGAGAACTTAGTTTAGTATAAGAGGTTCTTTTTATATACCCCCTCCATGATTAAAACGTAATGTTTATATGTAGGTTAATTTTCTTAAAAAAGGGTGGTTTTGTATCCCAGAATTCCCCACTGGCTCGACGAAAGAAAGTTTAAAACCTGTTCAGCAGTTACATTCCATGTTCCTTCTACAAAACTGAGGATTTCTTCATGTGGTGCAAGCACAAGCGAGTCCGTGAAAATTGAGCTTGAACGAAGTCTTACTTGACGGAGTATACTAGTTCTTGAATACATGCTATAATAATAAAACTTTTTCAGGTCAATAGTTTTATTTCAGATAATCGATTATAAACAAAATAAAAATAAGCAACAAACAAAGAAAAACAATACCAAACATATTCCAAGGAGTCCCAGTGCAAGCACAAGTAGGTCTCCCGCTTCATTCCGGCTTCAGCAACACAATTTTGCCTTACACTGTTAGTTCCCCGGGAAAGGGGTAGGTCATAAGGACTAAAAGGATATTGATTTGATTAGACTCAATTTGAACAGTTTGTTAGATTAGAAAACTCCAATCAAAAAGATTTACATATCAACCAAGATTGTTTTTTTCTTTCTACGCTTTCAATTTCTCATCTTTGGATTTTCATTTCGTTCGGTATATTTTCATCAATTATATCTGTTCTTAGAACTCTATCAAATATGGAAATATAAACCAAAAAAAGTATACACTATTTCTAGACTATAAAATTGCGGTTCAGAATACAAACATTGTAATGTCGATGCTAAGAAGGTCAGAGTTTTTGAATGTTCAATCATTCCTGAAAGTGAGAGGCAGAGTTTGTTTGGTAGCTTTTGGAAAAAAAATGTCCTGGGAACAAAAGAAGGTCTATATAGCTACACTTGTCACTTACGACGATTGTGAGAAATTCAAGGAGGCTGATATTGGCCCTTCTAGGAGAAAAGGAACCCTAAAATATAATTTGAAAACCTCAGAAGGGATGCTAAGAGTTTGCAAGCAAATATTTTAGAGTACGTTTGGCATTGGCGAAAGGCAAACAAAGAACTGGTCTGAACAGGTAGCGAAGGACGGAATACATCCACAACAGGATCCAAACCGACCAGAAACCTCACTTCCATTGGATACTAGGAAATCACTTAGCTTTGCAGAAAGAAAGCAAAGTCAAGACAAGTTTTTGGATGATCTTCCAAAGCCCTCATCCCACTACTGTAGAGCCTGGGACAAGAAAAAGTACTTTGAGTATCCTTTGGGAACTGCCAAAGAAATATTTTATGTTTACAGGGAGAAAATGGGGAAAGAAAAAGCTGATATTGTTAGCTATGACTTTTAAAACAACCATTGAAAGAGAAAGACATTGGGATTTTCAAGCCAAAGAAGGACCAGTGAGACAGTTGCATAGCATTTAAATTGAAGAATCTTGCCGAAAAGGAGCATTCTGAGCAGTGACAAGGACAAAGCCAAAGGGAGTTCAGGGATGCTTATGGTGACAACTCATGACCTTGAATCTACGTTGCTTTGTCCGAACATAAAAGCGTCGTCTCTCTGCTACAAACGAAAGTTCGTTGTATATAATTGGACTTCTTACGATCTTGTAAGTTTCGACGCATTGTATATAGTGTGGGATGAGACTGAAGGGCAGTTGAGTAATGCAGAAGTATCTGGAAAAAGGGCACACTCAAATATAGTGTGACAGTGTCCACCAGAAGATTGACACCCGATGCAAAGATAGAGACATTTACATTCCAAGTATGTATGCATCTGAGATGAAGAATGCAAGGCGCAATTCTTACCCTTATCAATTAAAACGGGTGAATCATACTTTTTTCAAGGACTACACAGGATTGAAGTATTACCCTGATTATAGACCTGGATGTAAAAAGGGGGACCCTACTATCACCATGACCGTTGCTTATAAATACGGTATCGATAAATCTGTTTATTACAAGGTCATACATACGGACGAAGGGATAATCCTGCCAAAACAGGCTATGAAAGAACCGAAACTTCAAATACGTCCACTTCCCGAGGGAACACCTTGTCCTTGATGCATGTAAGGTAAACGATCCCATGGGGTTTCTGGATGTGTTGCCACGAGATACTTATGCTTTCTACAAGAGTATCAAAGTTAGGTGATGCATTATGATAGTAAACCATTTTTCTTTTCTCAGCATAGCATAATGATTTTGTTTTAAATAAAAATCGCTGACTTTAAATCTATTGCCCATAGCCTTCAATGTTATTATACCTTAAACAGATTTTTAACCCTTAAGAACTTGTGCACACCACGTAAAAATTTCTCTTTACCACGTGACATTCTGTATATTTTACATTTTCGAAGAAAGTCGGTTAGCACACCTCGTATAAAGCAAATAGGAGCCGCGCACACCTCGTATGAGTTGTTTATACCACTTTAAATTGCTTATGGTAATCAAAGTTAATATCTAAATATAAAAGTTTCTTTTCTGAGTCATGTGGATTTTTTTGGTATTTTTATCTTAAACATCGTACCAACAAATTAGTTTTTATCGTCTCCTGAACAACTTAATTTTTCCATCATACGAGGTGTGCACGCAGCAGCCGCAATATACATAAACGCTCATTAAAAAAAATACTTTTGGAAAACAAAAGGGAGGGATGAATAGTCTTTGAAACAAGTAAACAGTGGACGGACAATATTCTTAGTGTTGAAAAGGATCCTATGACCCTTTGTTGACGATCAATAGTTTGACCCACACGTGGAAAACAAAATATAATCGTCAAAAAATCCTGAAGAATGGTCAAACTGCTAATAAAAATAAATTTTGATATCTTTGGTTTGAAATTATTCAAAATTTTCTGGGCCACTTTTTTGCAGTTTTCTAAGTTCTAGAAAACAATTGAATGATGAAGGGTAAAATTTTTGTACAAATAATTATATACTAAAAGTCTTGACTAAACATTGCTATGCGCGATCCATTGGAACTTCTTTTCGTCTAGTTCTATCCATAAAAGAGGCTTGTCGAACGTCAAAAAAGAATTCTGGAAAAATTTCTTCATACGAAATTGGAATTCAGGCCAAACTTGGATAGAGTCTGGGAAAGTCTCTGTTAACAATATCTATTTCCATGGATTCTGATTCATAATTGAAATTGAGGGTGACTTTCAAGAAGACGCCAAAATTCGTAAGACTATCTCATAGCTGAATTGGTAAAAATAATATAAATAGTAAAAATATCAAGTAATATAAACGATAAAATTTGAAAATATATTAATACAATTACTCTCAACAGTAATTTAATTACTTTAATAACATATATAATGAAATTCCTTCTAAACTAGTTTTAATTTTTTTAAATAACATACTTCTGTATAGTTAATTTTATAATTTCAATAATATGACAAATAATAAACAGTTTGAAGTAATAATAAATACTCGACAACACACAAAATATGCCTGCTATTGTAAACGTCAGAGTAGCATTGTTTTCAAAAACACTCTGATCGTATTATTCGAAAAAAAATAATCAACTTTCATTTGAGTTGGATCTGTATTTTCATGGAATGAAACCTAGTTACTTTCTTTTTATATCAGTAAACTGAACTATCTAGCTGGGCAAGTGATTCTCGCACCCGTTAAAGCTGGAACCCGTTAATGGTTAAAAATTGATCAGATGGACTCAAATATAGAATTAAATATATTTTACTTTTCTAGTTAGACAAAACAGTCGATTATTACAGCAGTTTTAGATTAACTGTTCGAATAATAAAGGCGCGAAGCATCACAGTTTGAAGGACTCTTCAGAACTTCGGTACAATTATTACCTCGATGATAGTTTTCTGTCTCTTCTTTTTCCAGATTGTAACTATGGTTGAAATAAAAAAAGCAAGTTTTTTCCAGCTGAAAGTAAGGAGCAACAGTAAAACTTAAAACGAACAGAAATTATACCGTATCTGAAATGGGCTGTTCCCTCGTTACCACCTCGCTCTTTGCACTAAATTTTTTAGCAATTTTAAAAAGTTTCTGCTTCTAATTACACAGCCCTTGTGCTTCAGGAATCGTTCTTAAGGAATAGAGATGAAAAATCGAAATCTGGCTTAAAGAGGAGGGTTATTTAAACTTTAAAATTAACAGAATAATACTGTTTGTTCTTTTTCTTCACTTTGAAAATAAGAATAACAAATTTAAGAAATAGACAGGTATGACATTCTCTGTCTCAGCAGATACCTTACTGGGCAACTCTTTAAAAATGGACAGCTATGACAAACTCTGTCACAGCAGATAACTTACTGGGCAACTCTTTAAAAATGGAAAGATATGACATACTCTGTCGCAGCAGATAACTTACTGGGCATTTTTTTAAAAATGGACAGGTATGATATGCTCTGTCTCAGCAGATAACTTACTGGGCAGTTGTTTAAAAATGGACAGATATGACATGCTCTGTCTCAGCAGATAACTTACTGGGTAGTTCTTCAAAAATGGAATATGGCATGCTCTGTCTATTTATTTTGAATAACAAATTAAAAAAAAAAAGACATGAGATGCTCTGTCTCAGCAGATAACTTACTTGGCAACTCTTTAAAAATGGACAGGTATCATATACTTTGTCACAGCAGATAACTTACTGGGCAACTCTTTAAAAATGGAAAGATATGACATACTCTGTCGCAGCAGATAACTTACTGGGCAATTCTTTAAAAATGGACAGGTATGATATGCTCTGTCTCACCAGATAGCTTACTGGGCAGATGTTTAAAAACGGACAGATATGACATGTTCTGTCTCAGCAGATAACTTACTGGATAGTTCTTTAAAAATAGACAGGTATGGCATGCTCTGTCTCAGCAGATAACTTGATGGGCAGTTCTTTAAAAAAGGACAGGTAAAACATGCTCTGTCTCAGCAGATAATTTACTGGGTAGCTCTTTAAAAATGGACAGATATGATATGCTCTGTCTCAGCAGATAGCTTACTGGGCAGTTCTTTAAAATAGTTGTTAAATGGCAGGGCAAATAGAATGTAAATTTGCGAAAGACAAAAAAAGAATGGAACCTAATTGGCAAATGTCCATATTCAACAGCCAATCCCTAGTCTGAAAACAAATACGTGACTTTACAAAAAGAATACATACATAAATGCCCATTCAAAATCAAATCTTTTTGGAAAACAAAAGGGAGGGATGACAGAATAGTCTTTGAAAAGAGTAACCAGTGGACGGACAATCTTCTTAGTGTTTAAAAGGATGCTATGACCCTTTGCTAACGATCAATAGTCTGACACACATGTGGAAAACAAAATATAACCGTCAAAAAATCCTGAAGGAATGGTCAAAATGCTAAAAAATTAAATTTTGATATCTTCGGTTTTAAATTATACAAGATCTTCTGGGCCACTTTTTCTGCCATTTTCTAAGTTCAAGAAAACACTTGAATGATGAAGGGTAAAATTTTTTTGCAAATAATTATATATTAAAAGTCTTGAGTAAAAATCGCTATGCGCGATCCATTCCAACTTCTTTTCTTCTAGTTCTATCCATAAAAGGGGTTTGTCAAGCGTCAAGAAAGAATTCTGGAAAAAATATCCTTATTCGAAATTGGAATTCAGGCCAAACTTGGATAAAGTCTGGTAAAGTCTCTGTTTACTATATCTATTTCCATGGATTCTGATTCATAGTTGAAATTGAGGGTGACTTTCAAGAAGACGCCAAAATTCATAGAACTATCTCATAGCTGAATTGGTAAAAATAATATAAATAGTGAAAATATCAAGTAATATAAATGATAAAATTTTTAAAATATATTAGAATAATAAAATTACTCTCAAAATTAATTTATTTACTTTAATAACATATATAATATAATTCCTTCTAAATTAGTTTTAATTTTTCATTTTTCATACTTCTGTACAATTACTTTTATAATGTCAATAATATGACCAATAATAAACAGTTTGAAGTAATAATAAATACTTGACAAAACACAAAATATGCCTGCTATTGTAAACATCAGAGTAGCATTATTTTAGAAAACACTCTAATCGTGTTATTCGAAAAAAATTAATCAACTTTCATTTGAGTTGGATCTGTATTTTCATTGAATGAACCCTAGTTACTTTCTTTTTATATGAGTAAACTGAACTATGTAGCTGAGAAAGTGATTTTCCGCATTTTTTTTAAATCTGGCACCCGTTATTGCTTAAAAATTGATCATATGGATTCAATTAAAGAATTGACTATATTTTACTTTTCTAGTTAGACCAAACAGTCGATTATTACAACAGTTTTAATTTAACTGGGCTAATAATAAAGGCGCGAAACATCATAGTTTGAAGGACTCTTCAGAACTTCGGTACAATTATTACTTCGATAATAGTTTTCTGTCTCTCCTTTTTCCAGATTGTAGCTATGGTTGAAATAAAAAAAACAAACATGTTTTTCAACTGAAACTAAGGAGCGACAGTAAAACTTAAAACGAATAGAAATTTTACCGCATATGAGAGGGGCGGTCCCCTCTCCACCACCTCGCTCTTTACGCTAAATTTTTTAGCAATTTTAAAAAGGTTCTGATCCTAATTACACAGCCCTTGTGTTTGAGGGATCGTTCTTAAGGAATAGAGATCAAAAATCGAAATCTAGCGTAAAGAGCGCCCCCCCCCCCCTTGGGACGCCCCTGCTTACTAGGCAACTCTTGAAAAATGGAGAGATATGACATACTCTGTCACAGCAGATAGCTTACTGGGGAACTCTTTAAAAATGGACAGATATGACATACTCTGTCACAGCAGATAACTTACTGGGCAATCAAACAGTTCGTGGTAACGAACTGTAAGTAAGGAGCGACCCGGCTCAATGGTAACCGAAACTCTAAAAAACGGAATTTCGCTACCAATAAATACATCAAAAGATTTTATCAGATTTTAATTCTGATACTAAATATATAAGTTTCATCAAGTTTAATCTTACCCATCTAAGGTTACGCGCCTGAGAAAATTTGGCTGATTTTCGAAAAAAGGGGGAAAGACCCCCTAAAAGTTATAGAACCTTATAGAAAATTACACCATCATATTCAGCATATCAGAGAACCCTACTGTAGAGGTTTCAAGCTCCTATCTACAAAAATGTGGAATTTTCCATTTTTTGCCAGCAGAAAGATCACGGATTCGTGTTTATTTGCTTTTTTTGTTTTTTTTTTCTTTTCCCCAGGGGTAATCGTATTGACCAAGTGGTTCTAGAATATCGTAGGAGGGTTCATTGGAACGGAAAATAAAAGTTCTAGTGCCCTTTTTAAGTGACCAAAAAAATGGAGGGCAACTAGGCCCCCTCCCACGCTCATTTTTCTCAAAGTCACCAAATTGAAATTTTGAGACAGTCATTTTGTTCAGCATAGTCGAAAATCTAATAAATATGTCTTTTAGGATGACTTAATCCCCCACAGTTCCCAGGGGAAGGGCTGCAAGTTATGAACTTTGCCCATTGCTTACATTGAGAAGAGTTGAGAAGAGGACAGCCCCTTTCATATACGGAATTATTTCTGTTCATTTTAAGTTTTAATGTCGCTCCTTACTTTCAGTTAAAAAAATGTTTTTTTTAGTTAACTTCTGAACGTTTTTGAATTAATGCAGCTTTGATTTTGGCTCATCGTACATGAAAAGTTAAAACGAAATTCGCATATTAATTTTCCTTTTTTTGGCTAATTGGCTTTCTCGAAATTTTGTTCTGACGTAACTTACGAATTAACTTACGTAACGAATTTCTATATTGGTATGTTTTTACTACGTGTATTAGGGAGTTCACTCCCTAGTAAATACCTCGCTCTTTACACTAAAGTTCGAGTTTTGTTCGAATCACGAACCCCTGAATCACAAAGGCCGGATAATTAGAATAGATAGCTCTTTTGAAAGTACAAAAAAAAACTTTAGCGTAAAGAGAGAGGTATTGACTAGGGGGCGAACCCCCTAATATACGTAATAATTTCTGTTCGTTTTAAGTTTTAATGTAATTTAATTTCTGATCGTTTTTTAGATAATGCTGGGAAACCTGGCACCCCTTCATGGAAAAATTCTCTTCATTGAAATGTCCCTCCCCCCAAGGGAAATATCCTCCATGGAAAGATCCTCCCCCGTAACCCCTACTCTGACCCTGACCCCTCACTAGAAAAAAATTCCTCCTAAAAACGCCTGTATACTTCCCAATAACCAATAATATATGTAAACAATGGGCAAAGTTTATAACTTGCAGCCCTTCCCCTGGGAACAGTGGGGGATTAAGTCATCCTCAAAGACATATTAATTAGATTTTCGACTATGCTCAACAACATGGCTATCTCAAAATTTTCATTGGGTGACATCGGGGAAAAAATGAGCGTGGGAGGGGGCCAAGTTGCCCTCCAATTTTTTGGTCACTTAAAAAGGGCACTAAAACTTTTAATTTCCGTTCGAAAGAGCCCTCGACATTCTATGACTACTGGATCGATACGATCACCCCTGGGAAGACACGCATCCGTGATTTTTTTCCGGCAAAAAATACAAAATTCCATATTTTTGCAGATAGGAGCTCGAAACCTCTATAATAGGGTTCTCTGATACGCTGAATCTGATGGTGTGATTTTCATTAAAGTTCTATGACTTTTAGGGGTTGTGTCCCCCTTTTTTCGAAAATAAGGCAAATATTCTTAGGCGCGTAACTTTTGATGGGTAAGACTAAACTTAATGAAACTTATATGTTTGAAATCAAACAGTTCGTGGTAACGAACTGTAAGTAAGGAGCGACCCGGCTCAATGGTAACCGAAACTCTAGAAAACGGGTTTTTGATACCAATTGATACATCAAAAGAATCAGATTTTAATGCTGAATTCAAATATATAAATTTCATCAAGTTTAGTTCGATCCATCAAAAGTTACTCGCCTGAGAAAATTTGGCTGATTTTCGAAAAAAGGGGGAAAGACCCACTAAAAGTTATAGAATCTTAATGAAAATCACACCATCACATTCAGCGTATCAGAGGAACCCTACTGCAGAGGTTTCAAGCTCCTATCTACAAAAATGTGGAATTTTGCATTTTTTGCCAGAAGAAAGATCACGGATTTGTTTTTTTGTTTTTTTTCCCAGGGGTGATCGTATCGACCCAGTGGTCCTAGAATATTGTGGGAGGACTCATTGGAACGGAAATTAAAAGTTCTAGCGCCCTTTTAAGTGACAAAAAAAATGGAGGGCAACTAGGCCCCCTCCCACGCTCATTTTTTTCCCAAAGTCACCTGATCAAAATTTTGAGATAGCCATTTTGTTCAACATGGTTGAAAATATGATAAGTATGTCCTTTAGGATGACTTAATCCCCCGAAGTCCCCGGGGGGAGGGCTGAAAGTTATGAACTTTACCCAATGTTAACATATAGTGGTTGGTTATTAGGAAGTATACAGACGTTTTCAAAGGGAATTTTTTCTGGTAGTAGGGGGGTGGTTGGGTCGGGGGTTATTTGGGAAGATCTTTCCATGAAGGAAGTTTTCATGGGCGAAGGGACATTGCTATGAAGGGGGTGCCGGATTTCCCAGCATTATCTAAAAAAAAGATCAGAAATTAAATATAAAAAAAACAAGTTTTCCAACTGAAAATAAGGAGTATTATCAAAACTTAAAACGAACAGAAAATATTACGTGTATGATTGGGTTCACCCTCTAGTCAATACCTCGCTCTTTAAGCCAAAGATTTTTTAGTACTTTCATAAGAGCTATTTATTCTAAATAACGGCCTTTGTGATTAAGGGGTCATATTTAAAGAATTGGAACGAAATTCGAACTTTAGCTTAAAGAGCGAGGTATTGACTGGGGGGCGAGCCCCCTAATATACGTATTAAAAATATATGAATATAGAAGATCGTTACGTAAGTTAATTCGTAAGTTACGTATATTTCTTACTAATAAAACGTTGGTAAATAAAATTAAACAAGTTTTGAGAAAGCCATTTAACCAAATAAAAGTAAAATTAATATGCAAATTTTGTTTTAATTATTCATGTACGGTGAGCCAAAATCAAAAGCTGCATTAATTCAAAAACGTTCAAAAATTAAATAAAAAAAAAAGTCTCCTCCTCAACGCTTCGCTCTTTACGCTAAAGTTTTTTATTGTTTAAAAAAATAGAGTTGTGAGAAAGTCAAACTTTAGCGTAAATAGCGAGGCGTTGAAGAGGGGACAGCCCCTTTAATATACGGAATAATTTCTGTTCGTTTTAAGTTTTAACGTCGTTCCTTACTTTCTGTTAAAAAAACTTGTTTTTTTTATTTAATCAGCATAAAAATCTGATTCTTCTGATGTATCTATTGGTATCAAAATTCCGTTTTTTAGAGTTTCGGTTACTATTGAGTCGGGTCGCTCCTTACTTACAATTCGTTACCATGAACTGTTTGGAAAGGCAGAGTCGTGACAAAGAGTCAAACTTTAGCGTAAAGAGTGAGGTATTGAGGAGGGGGCAGCGCCTTCCATATACAGAATAATTTCTGTTCGTTTCCAGTTTTAACGTTGCTCCTTACTTTTAGTTGAAAAGACTTGTTTTTTTTAGTTAATGAACGCTAAGATCACACAGCCTGGCATATAGACCCGAGAGATTTTCTCATTAGGTACGGATCATGGGTCCACGGTAGGGCTCTTAGCATATCCAAAAAAACTCACGCTTCATTCTAAGACGATCGGATTCCCTGATAATTTGGTAAAATTGCACTAAATAAAGAATATGTGGTTGTATATGGTCCTAACCAAAAGGTTTCTATCTCAGATGGAACTGAGTACTTACAATCATACCATGTGAACGACAGATTTGCTCTTTTCCAGCATAGTATCTTAGTATTCTTAAGATTCATACCAATTGGGAGACCAAAATGAGTCAACTTATCACAAAACTATATCTCATTACCACACAAATCTAAAATATGTCATCAACTCTGATTTTAGCTAACTCACTAAAAATCAGAACATCACATTCTTCTTCATTGAGGAAAAGCGCAATTTCATAGTAGTTTTTGGAAATATCTCAGAAACATTTTTCTAACCCGCTGGCGATCCTAATAATATTAAAAATATCATCTCCATAACAAAGTATAGATATATCAGCTCCTTCATAAATGCAATACGAAAATGATTGGCACGGAGCTGCAGGGGTGTAATTTGCTATGAGGTAGGGGGGGGGGGGGGAATTTTCCCTATCCAGACCCCAGTTTCTACCCCCAGACCCTGGACCCCCTGCTGAAAGTTAGTTTCTGCAATAAATCTTGTCAAAACTAAGATAAGCCTGCATAATTCAAGCACCCAGAGAAACAGGTCAGTTCTCTTTAGCATATCTTTGCCTTTATGGTACTATATGGCTCATTTTTCATTTATCATTGTAATTTTCACTTGAACTGGGAAAATTAGCTCTAACTTTGCCCCCCCTCCATATTTTGACGAAATTACGCCACTGCGGAGCTGGCAGCATTGCGTTACTTATGAACTGTGGATGAATTGATTGCCCCCTGTTTAACCCTAATATGAATTAGTATTTCATTAGTCAATAAACCACTTCCAGGAATCTTGAATTTCTGGCACTACATGTAAAGAAAAGGTGTAACTAAATCTGACAATGCTCCATGATTCAAGAGCTGATTCTGGCTTAGGGATGCAACAGCGAGTCAAACCCTTTACTAACATCACACGTTCCAAGAATTCGAGCCTCATCAAACCAATATAAATCAATCAATAAATCATACATGTATTTTAAAGTATCTGACTGTAATTTCACTTTCAATATAACGTTATTATTCATTTCAATTTCTGTTATTGGTTTCATTTTTTTATTGGTAGGACCTTATGTTAATTTTAAGTTTGAATTGTTATATGACTTAGTTTCTGCTAGTATTTGTTTTTTGATGTTGCTCTTTACTTTTCTTTAAGAAAATACTCTTTGGGAAAAAGTTTCTTAATTAGTTCCGACCCTAACCTTGCATCAACAAAAAAATAACTCCTTTCTTATCCCCTCTAAATAAGGTATTTACACTTAGAGTATCCTAAAATGAAATTAAAATGCCGTTGTAGCTTCCAGATAGCCTAGCATATTCAACCTTACCATGCACAATGCTTTATAGTCTATCCCAATTAGCTCCTCTTTTTTTGGCTAAATTTATTGTTCCATCTGTTACTGTACATAGCAACGAAGTATTATGGTATTATTCCTAGAATTACAAGAGTCAGAAGATTACCAGGGTAAGTAGCAATTTTTAGCAATTTATACCTCATCGTTTCCTGGGCAATTTGATATATCTCCATAGCTGTTTGGTCTTGCGATGAAAACATGAATTCAAACTTTGCTTCTCCACATTTACACAGTATGTACAGGACCTCATTTATTCCATGTGCTGTCGTCCGGTTTTTCTAGAAAAGTGATTTATAAGATAAATTGATGTTAAGTAAAACAGTTCTTTCCTTTTCCCGAGGTTAAAGGCTCAGTTTTGGAATTTAATCAGAATGTAAATCAAACATTTCGTCGTAACGAAGTGTAAAAAGGAGTGACTCGGCCCAATAGTAAGAGAAACTCTAGAAGAATGAGTTTTGATAACAAAAGGATTGGATTTTTATGCTGATTTCAAATATATTAAACTTATTAAGTTTCAACTTATTAAGTTTTGGACAACTAGTCCCCCTCCCACGTCCTTCTTTCCCCGATGACTTCTGCTAAAAAATTTTGGGATAGCCATCTGATTCAATATAGTTGAAAGGTCCAAAAAATATGCCTCCAGGCATGACATGACCCCCTCCCCTCCCAATTCTCGAAGAAAGGGGTTTAAGTTGTGAAATTTGTCCATTGTTTACTTATGGTATTTGCTATTGGAAATACACGTGAATTTTTTGAGGGGGAACTTTCTATGAGGGGAAAGTTCCCCTCATGAAAAGTTTTGGGGAAGGAATTCTGAGGAATTCCTTGTGGAGAGTAGGGGGTAATTCTAGGCATTGTTTGTTTTTTTGTTTGAAACATGACCAGATATTAAACAGAAACGAAAAATTAAAATGAAAGTAAGGATAACTTTTCAGGGGGTCTAGGAGGAATTTCCAGCAAAGAAGGAATGATCCGGGGGATTTTTTTGTGGGGAATATAAGCAGGGATGAATTATCATCGGAAATATTTTCATGGGGAAGGAATCTTCCGGGGATTTTTTTTAAGGAGAGGAGAGGTGGATTTCCCGGTATGGTTTTAAAAATAATCAGAACTTAAATTTTTCAAAAATACGTTTTTTCAACTGAAAGTAAGGACCAACAATAAAACTTGGAAACGAATGGAAATCCTTCCGTGTATGATGGGTCGCTCTTTCCTCAAACCTCGTTTTCAAGGCTAAAGTTTGACTTTTTGGCCAAATCCCTTAAGAACGACTCCTAAAGACTGGTTAATTGGTACAAGAAGTTTTCTTAAAGCACTAAAAAACTTTATCATAACGAGCGAATGGTTGAGGAAGGGGTAGCCCTCCTTATATATGGAATAAGTATTAATAGTTATAAATGCGTTTTAAGTTTTAATGTTGATTCTTAATTTCAGTTGGAAAAACTTGCTGGTTTTTTTTATTTATTTATTTAATTGCTTACAGAAACCTGAGAAAACCAAAATTAAAGACCGATCAAAACTTTAAACAGCAGAAAATACTTAACAATAGTATATGAGATATCCAAATATATTCCCAGTATTTGGTCTAGATATGGGAGGGGGGAATGAAAACTTGAAAGAAAACTGACTATATTGGCAATATGGAGAATGCAAGAAAAATTGAAAGTACCTCTTTCTAGGAATATGCGGATTATCAAGATCAGAAGGTTTTGGAGGGTTTTTCCAGTTGGCAAGTTTGAAAACATACAATATGAAATTAATATAAGAACATTTTTTTCCGTTGGGTGACCAGGGTTGCCACCAGGTGAAAAACAAAATCACTAGATTTTAGTGTATTTTTAGTTGATATAGTGATTTACTTCAATAGTCTAGTGATTCATGTGCTGATTTAGTGAATTTTTATTTTAGGCAACATAAAAAATCATTAGAAACAGTGACAAATCACTAGGAGTGGCAACCCTGTGGATGACTGATGAATGAAAATCAAAGAGCCATTACTGTTCTTTTTCATTGTTCTCCGCTGAACATGAACTTGGCCTTTGAATGATACACTGAATAATCACGTACTTTAACAAACAGGTATTTTTCGACGAGGGGCTAGTGCTTATTTTAGAATTCAGTGCGCACCAGATCACTGTCTTTTTAGACACCCGAAAGCATTTTATTTACAGTATTCCATACACATCCCAACATCTAAAACTCATGTTGATCTGATAAGCAGGGATTCTATAGCCTACCTCAGTTATGTCAAATCTAATTCTTCATCATTGCAACCTATTCATCCTAAAAAAAGAACAAAGCGCCTCCCTAATAGCCTCATTTAAAGAAGATTGTCAGCTACAGGGGAAAAGATAGAAGAGCTTAATCTATATAACACAGTTTCAGATATAAAACACTTACCCTTTCCGCCGTACTTGAAGTAATTACTTTCACACAGCCGTTTCCAATGGCTAAAAAAGAGTTTTGCTTAAAGATGACATTAAAATCGTTAGTGATGGAAGACTCTAAAAAGAGCTGCTTATATTAGAAAAAATGAAAAATAATTAGATATAACAGAATTAGGTTAGATATAGCAGAATAATTTTTTATATTTGGTCACAGGGACGTAAGTAATGAAAGATGTTTTGCACCCTCGTTCCCCTATGAAAAAAAGAATTTTTGTGTGATCTGTATCGTAATGTATCCGACTTTCATAATTTTTTCACTGTTTTAACGTTATTATATTTGCATCCCCTCTCATTGTTGCCCATAAGCTGAATTTTAGGGGGGAGGGCTTACCTGATCTAACCGGCACTTCCAATGCTGCATAAGAGAAATCTCAAAATAAAAATTTAAAATATAAGGCAGCATAATTCAGCCAGGGGGGCCCCCGTATGGGCACCCATGTCCACTCCTCCCTCCCCTTAAAAATTTTTGTCTTTCGGAACCTTAATATACGGCATAAAAAGGCCTACAAAGACTGCACGTTGAGTAATTATAATATTTTTGGCTGACTACACGTATAGTGTTGTACTTAGCGTAAAACATGTTGTTTTTTATATTTATTTTTTCCATTTGTAAAAGTCAACGAATTAAGCAATCCTGTTCTTGAATAAAATTGAATAAAAAAGAAAGTTTTTTCAACTGAAACTAAGGAGTAACTTTAAAACTAAAAACGGACAGAAATTATTATGTACATGAAGGGGTTCTCCCCCTAGTGAATACCTCGCTCTTTACGCTAAATTCGAATTTTGATCCAATTCTTTAAGAATGATTTCTGAATCGCAAAGGCCGTTTAATTAGAAAAGATGGCTTTTTTGAAAGTACTAAAAAAAACCTTAGCGTAAAGAGCGAGGTACTGACTAAGGAGACCCCCCTAATATACGCAATAATTTCTGTTCGTTTTAAGTTTTAATAGTGCTCCTTACTTTCAGTTGAAAAAACTTGTTTGTTTT
>CM051264.1:58709475-58799475 GCA_027921565.1 Artemia sinica | reverse complement strand
CAATTTTACATATTTAGAATTTATTCCCTTCTGTGCCTTTTGCTCCCTTCGGATTGCAGGGCACACGTTGCCACTTGGCAGTGATGCAGCCAGGAGGTGGCTATCACCCCCTTTCCCTGGCTTAGGCACAACATACTTATCAATATACGATATCGTATATATATATATATATATATATATATTATATATATATATATATATATATATATATATATATATATATATATATATATATATATATATATATATATATATATATATATATATATATATATATATATATATATATACATATATATATATATATATATATATATATATATATATATACATATATATATATATATATATATATATATATATATATATATATATATATATATATATTATATATATATATATATATATATATATATATATATATATATATATATATATACATATATATATATATATATATATATATATATATATATATATATATCAGCTTGGATTCCAGAGAGGTCTTGGGTGCCCGGAGGCTCACCGCCTTCTGGCTAACGTACTTATGGACTCGGAAAGAGAAAAAGTTACCTCTGTATATGTGCACCATTGATATATCGAAGGCGTTCGATAGCGTCAATCACATGCAAGCAATGAATGCTCTACTGCACAATGGAGTAAGTTCGAGCATAGGTGAGTACTCTGAAATTTGGTACGAAAATTCGACTGTGTTGGCCAAGTGGAAAGGTACAATATCTGATCCTGTAAAAATCAGAAGAGGTGTGCGGCAAGACAGCGTTCTTAGTCCTCTTATTTTCAAACATGCCATCTCTAAGATCGTGGACCGTATCTCGCCCTCTCTCCTATTGCATGGCACTGACCTATCTTACTTGGCATATGCTGACGACGTCCTTCTGCTCAGTAGATCCCAAGCAGACTTGCAAGAGAACCTTAATCGACTCCTAAGTGACTTTCAACCTATTGGGCTTTCTATCAATATTGATAAGTGTGAATTTTTCGTCCTTTAATGCACCGCAAAGTGATGCTGTCACTCTCGGAAATCATGTTGTCCCTACGGTATCGGAGCTGAGATATCTTGGCATTATGATTGCGGAAACAATCATTAAAACTAGACAAGCCATTGTTAAGGAAACAACTAAAGCCATTAAATGTGCTTATGCGTCTGTAGTGCCGAATCGCAGACGCTAATCCAGGAAATCTCTTGCCTCGATTTATAGTTCGGTGTGCTTACCACACATAACCTACCTTGCCGGTGCATCCCACATGCTGTCAGCGAAAGCCATTGAATTCGTCAACAATTGCTACTATAAATTTGCAAAATTTTTACTGTACATACAAAAGGAATTCCCGCCTTGAAAAATATGGTCTTAAAGAGTCATCCAAACAATGGTGTAGAATTCAAAATAATTCAGTGCTAAAAGTTAAATTGGATAGACGACGTTTCTCACCTGCATTTACTTGAGTGTCGTGAATTACAATGAGTGTTGTATCTTTATCTTTTTGAAGCTGGTTTCTTTTTCTTTTCTTTTTGTAGTGCTCCACTATAATCTGTTTTTGTAGATGGTGGGTGAATAAATGTTATTATATATATATATATATATATATATATATATATATATATATATATATATATATATATATATAATATATATATATATATATATATATATATATATATATATATATATATATATATATATATATATATATATATATATATAATCTGGATTCTAGACAGCAACAGCTTCTACCTTGGGTAGAGGCAAAGTTCAATTGTAATACAAATGAAGGTTATATTTAGATTCAGGGGGGTATATGCTCTGTTAATATATAGGTTCTAAGAATTTCATGAATTTCTTGGAAAAACTGGAAAAACAAGGTAAGAAGCAAAGATAATGGTTCTCCTGCTGGAAAATATATCCTTATGTGGTGGACTGCTCATATATCTATACCCTCCAGTAATGTACAAATATATTTCCTATGCATTTTGCCAATGCATTTCTCTTTTTTCAACCCATTTACCATTAAATTGATGAAACTCTGACAACAAGAACCACAAAACACAAGAGTGAGGTGGCAGAACACATGAGAAATAGGCTTATATAATTTGGGCTATATATATATATATATATATATATATATATATATATATATATATATATATATATATATATATATATATATATATATATATATATATATATATATATATATATATATATATATATATATATATACATATATATATATATATATATATATGTATATATATATATCCTGAGTTTTGAAAACAAATTCTGACTAGAGGATTGGCCACCTCGGATTAGTCCTGCATGAGTCGATTTAATCAAAGCCCATACCTTATGAAACAACCCTCTTAGGTTCATGTTAAGGCCCATATCACATAGGGGAGACCTAAAAGACCATATACTTGCCCTAAGGATTCCCGATATGTTCCATAAAAGAGATAAGCAAACTACCCTTTTGTAGGTCGGATAGCACATGTTGAGAAATTATTCTAAAAGGATATTATCTTGCTTTTCTTAAAGATATTAAGAAGAGTGTTTCTATAATTTACTGTTGCTTAGATAATTTTAACCATTTTGGAGATACGACATTTAATCTTATAAATCAATATTGTGACTTTTTGGTGTGTAAAACAATATGGCTGAATTTTTTTGGCCAAGTTTTGCTCAAGTCGGTGCTTTTTGCCTAAACAACAGCTATCAACAAAACATTCTGAAAGATTTGTGACCTTAGAATTGTGGCTGTCAATCCATTTCCATGGATTAACGCCACCGACTTTGTCATTTGAAACGATGGTGATTTGAAAAAGTCGGGTGGAGCCATTTTCCCTAAGGGACATTACAAGAACTAAGTAAAGGCTTAAAAAGTTTAGTAAAGGCTTTAAAGCCACTAGGTCCATGGCTACGAAATAGGAGGCAAACAATTGTTCAGGTATACCCTGATAGTAACAGCATTAAAAAAGGATCTTGACACTTGGAACTTGACATTGATTGGTTACTCAAAATGATACTTTGCTCAGAATTAGGGTAAAGCTTGGGATCTGTATCCCCTCCCTCCCCCCCAATGTAATGATTTGCAGTTAGGGCTGTTTTAACAGGTCAAATAACTTAACTTCACAGGAAAATGTTTGTTCTTGTATATTTTATTTATGTTATGTGCTATAAGTGTTAATATGGTATTCTAAGAGAAAATGTTGTGCATCCACCGCCATCTATTCAAATAGACTCGGCCATTAATCCCGGAAACAAAGGTTAAAAGCCCTCGTCAGATTAATTCTAGATTTAGGATTTACATTTGTCAAAAGTATAGAAAAAATTATGTTTACATCGCAGAAAAAACGCCTCGGGGAAAGGCGTATAATTTCTTGCATTCCAGAGCATGAAGATTCTCAATTGGGAGTTGAGATTGTCAATCGGACCACACCCATGCTTAATCGTAACTAAATCATTCTTATCGGGATAATTCCTTGTACTTAAATCAAATGGCATAAGTAGGGAGTAGGGGCGTTATGCTAAGGTTGAATATTAAGCTATTAGGTCAAAAGTTGATCGCTAAATTTTACTCTGCTGTATTTTATGCGTTCTGGACTATTCTATGAAGAAATACAGGGATGTAAACCGGCAAGGGAACGATTACCCCCCTCCTGAAATTCAAAATTTTCCGAAATTTCGGGCCCTTCTTATTCAAATTATCAGATAATTATTATTACAGCCCACCCCCCCCCCAAAAAAAAATGCGTCCGTGCCCGAAGAGATATGTCACTCGATTCCTTAGAATCCAAAATATATTTCCCCCAGTTCCTACCATTTCTGGCGAATCATGAAAAATGTTCGAAGTTCAGAAATTTCGAAGCTTAAAAATTGTAAAAACTACTGTTATTTAGAAGTAGTACATTGCCAAAAGGCCTACGGACCTACCCCCCCCCCTCTCTCTCTCTCTCTCTCTCTAGAGAAATCTAACGATTTTTTCAGTTTCCTATTATTGAATGTTTTATAGTTTTATCTGCGTTATCTATTTTCTCCACACTTAAGAAAGCACAAAACTTCCAAAGTACATTTTTGCCCATTCCTAATTTCTACGGATTGACGCTACTAAATGATAAATAAAATATAAATTGGGGATTCCGTTGACCCTACATTTACACTTTTAAAATGGAAATGCTAAGGAATAATCAGAATAAAAGCTTGCCATTGCCTTTCTTCAATTATTTAGTATTACAAATTTTTAAGGATTATTGTCTCATACAGTGTGTTTGTAAGATCTTTTTCTGTGATTTCTTTTCTCAAATTTCGGACATGATAAGCCAGTCTTTCATGGACCTAGGAACACTTCCAGCAACCACCACACCAAGGTCTAATGTACTATCGAAGCCATTAAATTGGAATCACCATCATTGGATATTGATATATTGGAGGAACTTTAAAAATAGACAAAAATGGTGAACAATATATCTGACCGTTTGATGAAATAAAACAATACCTCGCCCTTCCATCAACCAAGTTGATTCACGAGTTAGTTAAAAGTAATTAGATTGTGCATAGTTACGTTTGGGTGGGGTTTAAACTGAAAATGAAATTAATTTACTAAGCCTGTAAGACTTAATTATTTAGCAAGTCACCTGTAAATTGAAAAGTTTAATCATCCTTCTAAAAAAAGGATCAGACTTTACTTCACTTGGACGTCAAATAGCTGAAACAATAAAATTCATATAAAAGTTATAGGGAATTATCAAGAAATTTGGAAATGTCAAAGACTTCAGGAGGTGTCAAAAGGACTTGTTAATCAAAACTCTATATCTACTACTACAATTATATAAAGTTACTAAACACTCTTTTAAATATTTGAAATCTATACGCGTATACGTGGTTTTTCACATTTCAGGGAGGGGAAGGGCGAGAACCCCTAACCCTTTTTGGATTATTGATGGATTTGAATTAAAGGGCTAAAATACAGATGGGAAAACTCTCACATCTTAAAAATAGAGAAAATTTTACAGGACGAAGTTTCAATTCAAAAATTAGATGTTAGAAAATTAGAATTACCAATCGCCTCTCTACGAGCGATTTCCCATGAAGAGTGGATCCATCTATTTACTGGTACTTCAGTCAACGAAAGGTATTTTGTTCTTTTTCCTTTGCTTTTACAAGCTTTCTCTTGGAAGTTCCAGAGCTAGAAAGACCCAAAACCGCATAAATTATTCCATACAAAGAAAGTTATGCAGTTTTGGAATCGAAGGAGACATGCCCCAAAAACTTGACATTGGCATTCAACTAAAAACTTCATCAACCGCAAAATCTTAATTATTAGGCAGTGGAACGAATTTATTTTTGCTTACATAAAAACGGAAAGTAAATTTCACTTCCGTCAAATAGGTATATTTTAATACCTATCAATCGTATGTTTATCTAATAGCCAAATTCAATTTTCTACTACTGACACAAAAAGAAGGAAAATTGTGAGACTAAAGAGTCTAAAGAAAAGAAAGCTAGTGTTATTAAACATTTGGTAAACAGACTCCATATGTCCATTTCTTCGCGTTGTAAAACGCGGTAAAACGTGGTAAAACGATGAGTAAAAGGGGTTTATCATGAGCTTGGAACAAAGCCAGCTAGCGTAAAGATAGATACCGGCAGGCAAAACCCAGGGGAGCGGGTCAGGGTCTAAGTCCCGCCCCCAAGCTCAAATTTTGATGGTTTTCCCTACATTTATGAAATTTTCAATATAATTCAACTGTCTATATATTTTCTTGAATTTTTGCCACCCCCTCCTCCTAAAATATTCCTACATAAATTCGAAAAGCGCAGCATGGAATGTTCTGGATGGGCTGCATTCCAGGCTGAACAAAAAGTAATTAAAAGTTACAAAAAAGTGACTTTTTTGTTCCAGCTGACGTTTCATAGAAGCTGGAAGAACATAAAAGCAGCTTTGAATTTACTTTTTTTTTAGTACCTTTTACTAAAGATAGTTAACGAGCATCTTTAGTGACGTAACTGTGTATCACTATCATCATTGCTATTAATATCAATTTGAAACGTATTGAAAGTATTATTTGATTAAATTGTACTGAAAGAGGAATGAGTGCAATTGAAAGTCATGAAGACTCTTTCACCACCACCCCCCCCCCCCATATATTTGACCTGTCACCTTTATAGCCCATGTTTAATTTGGATAAGAGAAAAAAAAACAATCCGGTCTTTTATAACTTTGCAAAATATATGCTAAGACTCCCCCTCCCACAAAGAAATTGACAGATGTCAGCACATTATTGACTCGACTATCCCTTAGCTGCGGTCTCAATGAGGAGGGTGAAACTCCTAAAGTCACCAGACCCCACGCATAGTATATAAGAAGCAATAGTAAGCAGTTCGTAAAAGATGTCTTTTTTATGGACACATTTTCGCCATAGCTTTCTGCTTCTTTGTTTTCTCTTTTTTTTTTTTTGTTAGTGATGCATTAATTTAATTTGTTCACTCGTTAGTTGCGTCTGCTGTTTTCTTTACTCCATTCTTTACTGTCTTTGTACTGTTAAAGATGAGCAAAAAAATTAATTCATTCTTTCACCATTACCACAGGATATTGACGTTCAATTAATACTAACTAATACCATTACTAATGAAATTCAACTAATGATAACTAATGAAAATAAAATAATGACAAGGATAGTAAAAAATAACTATCGGGAAACCCAAGCCAAGCTCAGAACATCGGGATTTGTTATCATAAAAGAATCTGGCTGATTTTGAATCCCTGAAACTACTTGATTATAAATCCCTTGAATTTCTAGGTACAGGTTGTTATAATGTATTCCTGTAATAAGTATTACAACATTTACCATTTACAAGAAAAAAAAAGAAAAAAAAACACTTAGCTTTGGAGGCGGAAAACACTGGCTTTTCGCTCTGAAGAGACTCGCTATCAGACAGAGAAGGTTCATTGCCAAGAGGTTTCGAAGTTTGACTAATCCTGTATTCGTTTTTTTTAACCGATCATTTTAAAATAATTGCTAGGCTGGGATTTTCATATGGTGGGTACAGTTTATGTCGTAGGGTAAACAATAGCTCCGAAGGGTAAAGAACAGCAATTTCTTTAACATCTAACTAAAGCCGTATAGCAAGCAAAAAAAAGGGGGAAACATGGAGAAAATATCTACCCACTCCTTGGTACCAGAGACATATGAAAGGGGCTGTCCCTTCCTCAACGCCTCCCTCTTTACGCTAAAGTTTGACTCTTCTCAAAACTCTATTTTTTTTAAAGAATAAAAAGCTTTAGCGTAAAGAGCGAGGCGTTGAGGAGGGGACAGCCCATTTCATATACGGAATAATTTCTGTTCGTTTCAAGTTTTAATGTCCCTCCTTACTGTTAGTTAAAAAAAAAAAAAAAAAATTTTTATTTAATTGCATTTAGAAGTGGCCACGCTGGGCTCCAGTGTGCGGTCGCATCCAGGATGAAACTATTTATCATATACTGTAGGTTCCATCTCTAAATTCTATTTTTCTCTTTTAAGGCGCAAGAGCTCTGGAACACTCTATGCTCCAGAGCGAATAGGAGTTACGATTACTTTTCTAGAGTCTCTTTCTAACATTTCAGAATAGATTACTGACTATTATATTACCAAATTTTTACATTCCAGAATTTGGCACAACCTCTATTTCAGCTTTTTTGTTGGCCTCCATATATGTAGCCTTCTATGAAAACCTTTTGACTTCAATCCCTTCGGCTAATGAAAGCCTCTATTTGGCTGTTATTGGGATTGCAATAGATTCAGACCTATGTATTTCGAATTTGATTTAATTATTTTGAACAATATTTTTAGGAAGTGAAGAACTAGAAAAACGAAACCAAATCAGTTTGAAAAACGGATTCGCTTTCCATTAAATTTTGTAGCCCTTTTCAAGCATATACAGTTACCATATACTCTTCATATATTTAAAATTCATACGCTTATGAATGATTTTTTTTATTCCGTGGAGGGGTGTGGCAGTTTGGACCCCCCCCCCCCCCTAGCCTGCTCAATGGCTATGCCACTGAATTCACTCGAGAAATTATCTCTTTAAAAAAAGAAGCATGCATTAATCGAGGAGTTACCCCTCAGTTTGAACCCTATTTCTACGATCGATATTTTTTAGGGGTCTTACCTACAAATGAAGATGCTCGGGGGTCAACTGTAAAGTTTCCAAAATGCAGTCCTTCAAATCCATCATTAAGTGCTTGATGAAAGAGAGTCCGAATATCACTAGCATTGATAGCGTTCAAGCTACTCTCAGAGGTTGGTAGTGCCAAGTGCACATAGTAGTCAACAATCACGCTACCAGGGCTAAAATAAAGATGATATTAAAGAAAGCTAAAAATTGAAATAGAGATGAAGTAAAGATTGAAAATAAAGCTTGAATATTTCGCATATCACCATTCAATCGGGCCTAATAGTTCCTCGTAAGATTGTTGTAGAGATGGTCTGAGTCAGAGCCACCACGAGTTTTCTTAGCCGCTATGAAGCCTATGGCTCCACCCTCCTAAGAATGTTATAACATATGCTTAACAATGAATTCAAATAAAAGTCAGAGTAGCTTATCAGGTCCTTCCTTTGGTGTCAAGTCCCACAATAGCACGGACTTGTGATAAAGATTTAAAGTTTAATTCTTCTGGTGTATGTCATGCCCCAGGTGCCTCAGAGTGGCATTTTCAACGAACTAAACCGTCTTTTTGTTAGAATTAAACATAAGAAGGAGGAGAAAGTTAAAGCTGAATAATACATGTTTCTTCGTCACTCTGTTTTGTCACAAGAACTCAACTACTGAGTACTCTAGAATGCTGAGTACTCTAGTTCTAGGTAGTCTAGAAGAGAGACGAAACATTCTGTTTTCCCATAACCAAATATTAGAAAAGAACAGAAAACTTAAAGCTGAATCGAAGATTCTTCTTATAAATAATCTATTCCTTCATCATTCTGTTTTGTCCTAGAGTGCCCAAATCCTGAGAACTCTAGAACGCGGGGATCAAAATTATGTCCCTGGGTACTCCAGTGTTAGGTACTCTAAAACAATAATAAAGCATTCTATTTTTAGAAATTGAATATTAGAAGTGAAAAGAAAAAGTTCAAAACGAATCAAATTTTGTCAAACATTGATTCTTGATGCCAAAAGGATTCTGCAAGACGAACAAGAAACGCAAGGTTTTTTATTACATGATTTATTTGCTCTTTTCTTTTTCTTTTCACCATACCTTCTTTCTTCTTTCTTCTTCTTTAGCTTTCTTTAAAAAGAAAAATCAATAAAATTAAATAATTTCTGAAACACTTCAAGACAAACATTGTTCCGAGGAAAAACAAAACCGGCAACATCTACATAAACATAACATATAAAAAGGCCAGGACGATTATGCAGCTAAGTTGTGTAATCTCTGTTAAACCTATTTCGAAAATTAGTTTCTCGAGTCATTTGACACGATTTGCTTAGACCCTACATCCGTATGCTATATTTTTCGCTTAAGAAATCAACCTCAACATTCAGCATGACTAATTTTTAGAGAACAGAGCTTAAAACCTTGAAGAGTAAAAGCACAACATTTAAATTACTCCTAATCGGTATCCATCGATTTGAATTCGGTAATTTTCATTAAAAATATGCAGGGTGACAAGGACATAAGAGAACTTTTGAAATGCGTAGTGACAACCATATACAGTTGGCAACGCTGTAGAATATGGATTTCATTGTACTTATCTATATTCTACTTATTTATTTTCGACATGATACCTTAAATTAGGTATTTTTTCCAAGACCACACTGCCTTTCTATGACGAGCAAATAACGTCTGCCGATCGCTGTATATGTGGTCGAAATATCCAGACTTTTTTTTATCTTTTTCACTGTCTAATAAATGGACTTATCCTCATTTGAACGTTTATTTGTTCGTTCTATTTATGTATATGTCGTAAAAATTCCTGTTCTACAGTGTTGCCAACTGTACATGGTTGCCACTACGCATTGCAAAAGTTTCCGTATTTCTGAGTTACCCAATGAAAATGTAAGAAAAAGGTTAGGTGTACAATCATTCTTCATTTTTTACACAATGTATTAGACAAGTTGACTGAGGTTAAAAGTGGTAATTTCCATTTTTTTAGTTTTTAGAAAATTACCAAAAAAAGAAAAAGAGGGCAGTGGAAGGGGAAGGAAAAGTTCAAAATGAATTCCTGAGAACTCGAGAACGTTGGGATCAAAATTAGATCCCTGGGTAATTTAGTGCTAGGTTCTGTGGGGTGAAATAAAAAGCACTGATTTTCAAACCCAAATAGCCCATCATGGTGCTGCTTAGATGTGTTTAATACGGGATGGATGCACTTGTACAATTTTGCCGTTGGGTTTAAAGAAAATGGGAATTGTTTGTTTTAATTTCAATTCACCCTTTGACACAAGAATAGCCTTCGAGGTTTACATGTTTTTGGAGAGGGAGGTAAAAAATGGTTGGAAGCCACTGACATAGTAATCAGTGGGTGACTTGAAGGGGTCAAAAGTTGATTTGAATTAATGGGATGGATGAATTGCAATTTCAACTAGGTTGCGCAGCTTTAGGTTTTGTCAAATATATGGTCTAACTTAAAACTTAGAACATAAAGCAGCATTTCAACAGCTTGTGTCTTTGAAGGATATTTCTAGTATATGCTAATTATCATACATGAAAATAAGAATCAATTCGAAAAATTCTTCTTATATTTCCAGAATGGTTTTCATTGGTCCTCAGTGACGAAAGCCGTTGCAATCTGGTTTGCAACTGGTTTTCATCACCGATAGCCAATAAAATCGATCGCTTTCAAAGCAAATATCTTTCATTGGGTCTTAGTGATGAAAGCCAATTGCAATCGATTACAAAAAGCCATATTCCACGGGGTGCTACCATTTCATCTAACCGTCACAAGCACTAAACGTCATTTCGTCGACAAGGAAAATCCGTGAGAACCACTAACCGTCAGAACGTCGACAGCCATAACCTCGACAGTCACAATCGCCACCCGTCAGAACGTAGACAGTCATAACATCGACACGTCAGGACATCGACAAAATCCGTCAAGACATCGACAAAAAAATTTATAAGTTTATATAATAGTAACAAGTATATAATAGTTTAGAAACAAATTTCGGCTATATATTAGCACATCAGGGGGGTGGGGTAAAGCATAGCATATATTAAATACGTAACCTAACCTAACCTAGGTACCTTTTCCCTCCTAAACCCCAAAAAACTAAAGTATTAAAATCTTAGATGTTATGACGGATTTTGTCGATGTCCTGACGTGTCGATGTTATGACTGTCGACGTTTTGACGCGTAGCGATTGTGCCTGTCGATGAACTGACGTGTCGATGTTATGACCGATTTTGTCGATGTCCTGACGGGAGTGGTCCTGACGTGTCGATGTCCTGACGCCTTCCCATACTCCACGCGGGGCTAGAGACACGAATTTCAGCTGTTTTAAATTAAAGAGGTACGTGTGGCTCGTTAGTCGCAGCTCAGCCACTCCTGATAAAGGCTAAATCTCGACCAAAGCCCCTATTGACACATCCTTCATTCATTTGGAAATAATAACTAGAGGCAGCTGTGTGGCATTGCCCCTAACAATGACGAACACAAGGAGTTCACCGATATTATGCCATAAGCTTTGTAATCACAACATGACAAAGACCTTCGATGCTCGTTTTAAGGGATACAATAGTTACAGCTAATTATATATTATTTAGAAGCCGGAAAAAAGTGTTTAAAAACCACGGCTGTACCACAAATAGCCCTGTACGCACACTTACTCTTAAAGGTTGATGTGTTTTCATATCCACCAAATATTCCTGAAATTACTTCATGGATTGAAAAAAAGATGAAACGTGCCATAGATGAAGGTGAACAATTGGGCTATTTCATAGAAGACTAAGTTTAAGCATAAAACCATTTTGAGAGCACCAAAGCAAGATTTCGAAGGTTATTATACAAAGAAGTAAATTTGGAATTAGTTCAGAGCCGTATGCACGTTTTTCTCATTTTTGGTGCGAAACCTGGACCTTCAGAATAGGAGCGGTAAATTTTCCAGTTATCTTTTTACGTGCAATTAAATTTTGCCACATTATGCAGTCATTCCTAACTAGCACAGCCAGATAGAAAACGTCAAATATTTAAAGGATCTCTTAAAGATTAGATTCTCTTCCATTGATATATTGATATATTCCATTTATATACGTATATGAGGGGGGTTCACCCCCTAGTCAATACCTCAATTTTAACGCTAAAATTTTTTTTTTAGTACTTTCAAAAAAGCTATCTATTCTAATTAAATGGCCTTTGTGGTTCAGGGGTCATTCTGAAAGAATTGGAACAAAATTCGAACTTTAGCGTAAAGAGCGAGGTATTGACTAGAGGGTGAATCTCCTCATACACGTAATAATTTCTTTTCGTTTTAAGTTTTGATGTTGCTCCTTTCTTTCAGTTGAAAAAAACTTGTTTTTTAATTTTATTTTCATTAAGTGACCAGATCCCCTATGTTGCAAATAAATTTAATTTGGCTGAAGTAATTCCAAAGAATCATTCATCTATTCGTTATAACTATTGTATTGAAGATACTGAGTTGGGGACTAGTTAACGAATCATCGTTCCAGACAATCTTTCTGTAGCAGCAGCCTTTCCTTTTTTTGGGGGGGGGAAGCGTTGTGAAAATGCAACGAAGAAAAAGAAAGGAAGGCGCGCCACCACCGGCAGAGGCGGCGGCGTTCGGTCGACGTCAAATTAATTTTGCGGCAATTCTTTATTGCGTCACCCGCAAAGTCGGAGCTTTTCCTTCTCGTATGGTTTAGTATTTCGATTTTCCTGATTAGAAATCAAGCAGGGCTTGCACTATCTCCGAATTTTCGGGTATTTCCCCGAAAATCTATGCATCACCCCGACAAAAAATTTGGTTCCCCGAAAATCACGCAATCATGGTGCCACGCCAAGCGATTTATCACCAGTGACTTTCCCTGCCAAATATTACTTTGCATACCATAAATCTTCACTACTCTCTTGTTCATGAATTTTCGTCTCTTTTGTTACTTTGCATAAGAACCAGACAGATGTATTATACAATTGAAAGTATTGCAATAGACACAGTTCTTCACATGTTGACAAAATAAAGTATCGTCTTTATGAAATGAGTTTAAATCATTTCGAATGCAGCTTCCCAATCGCTATTTCTTACATACTTCGTAGTCAAGAATTTTATTTTCAAGTTGAATAGAATTATAGAACGCATTCACTACTATACAGCTTCAGCCTTCAGTTGGATTTTGAAATTGACAGGCGACAGATTGTTTCTACAGCTGAATTGTAAGTTTGCAGATTTTTTTTTTTTTGCAGTTTTTAGATAAGATTTTCTTAATGTTTAATGCTCAATTGTTGAACGCCGGACAGAAAATACAATCTTCTTTCTGAAACATTTTTACCCCTCCCCCTCCCCCCCCAAAAAAAAACCTTCTATTGAGACAAAATTTAGCTATAGACTAAGCTATGTACAAGGTTGGGGAATTAAAGATTGAACAGGAAGTTACCCCAAAAATATGATTCATAAATAAATTGTAAATGACTGCCTATAGGAGGGGGGGGGGATAGGGGGCTATCATTTTAAATGATAATACATCATTTTTTTTTATTGAAATCAGGGATGCCAAAAAGATAATTATTTTTTTCATTTAAAGTGGAGACAGAAGAAAATGATATCAAATTCCCTGAAAAACCATTGAAATATTTTGATAGACCCAGGACCCCCCATTAGGACTTGTTTATTGTCTTGGGTATTTTGCGATTTCTCATAGGCTACTGGCCTAATTTGGCTTTTGTGTGTGCTCCCTTTTAATTAGATTCTTTGGATCTTATTGAATGCTACGGCGAATCTATGACTCAGTTTTCCAATAATTTGAGGTATATCTGAATAATTTCGACATTTTTGTTGTTGTCTTTGTACCCCTTTACTCATACCCTCAATTTTTTTTTCTCAAGGAACACTAAGCTGTTTAACGGTAATTTGTATGTTTGTTTGAACCCTATAGTGACCTAGTTAATTATTAAGTAAATTATTTTTCTAATGAAAGCTGAGGTGGTATTCTATCAAGGTGGTACCCAGAGGGGGGGGGGTAGGGAGGTATTACATTTAAATGATGTCTCTATTTTTTTTTATTGAAAGCTGGGATCCCAAAAAGTTAACTTTTTTTATTTAAAGCAGAGACGGCATCCTATCAAGGTGGTATCCAAATGGGGGGAGGGGTAGTGAGCTATCATATTTAAATGATAATACCTCGATTTTTTTTAAAGCAGGGGTGCCAATAAGTTAATTATTTTTTTATTTAAAACAGAGACGGTATCCTATCAAGATGGTATCCAGAGGGGGGGGGCATAGAGAGTTATTATATTTAAGTGATAGTACCTTGTTTTTATTTTATTGAAAGCAGGGATGCCAAAAAGTTGAAAAGTTGACACAAATTAACAAGATTTTAGTGAGTTATACTTGATACAGCACTCGCATGGTTTTGTCGTCCAAAGGGAAAGGGGCATATGCGTCCAACCCGTTTTTATTTCTTATTGATGAAACGGGTTTACTTTGAAAAGATTCATTCATAAGTACCAGGCAGATTCACACTAAAACGAATTGGTGTGACGAAAGCGATACCGACACCCCCCACCTAACGTTGCGCTCGAGTGACAATGGCCCTTAGTCCAGTGCCCAAATTACATTAAAAGGCCAGGTCATAATGAAAGCTTTCAATTTGGGAGGTTCAAGGAGGAGTCTTTGATAGTCTTATGACCTCGGGGTACTAGATGTTGCAACGTTCTTACGTATCTACAGTGGTTTAAAAAATTCGATCACAGCACAAATGATTACCAAAAATATGCAGAAATATAACAAATGTAACATTTGGAATATTACTACACTTTTTTCAAAGCTTTGAAGAAAAGCGAAAAAGGCTAAATACCCCTAACTACGTTCGAAAGCTATTTTAAAAAGAAACTCTTTGGAGATTTCCATGGAAATGATCATAGCAGAAGCTTTGAGCCTGGGTGGGGATCAAAGAGGAGCCTTTGAGTATTTTGACCACAGGTGACTTATTGCTGCGACTTTCTTAAATTTGGTAATTTTTGTGGGCATTTGGAAATCAAAGCTTAAACTCATTAACTGATACTAAGTGTCTTAACATTTGGCTTGGATTCAAAGTGACGAACTAGGATGAAAATCTTAACATCTTCCTGGAGCTACTTCAGTCTGTATATTATTTCATTTAATTACATTTAAAACGGATGAGCTTTTCATTTTTTACCTAAGAAAATAGCTGGCACTTAATTTTTCTTCATACCGAATAAACCAGTAAGTGTTTTTTGTTTCATTGTAATTGAAGTGTTCTCGTGTGAAGTGTTCACCATGTATTTCTCAGTTTGATAAATTTACTCCTTTTAGATGCAGTTTATAATTTGACTGGTATTAGGTATTTATCAATTTATAATTTAGAATGAATCCCCCAAAGAAATAACGAATAATATCCAAAAGAGCAGCCAAAAGCAATAAAAAAGCAGCAGTTCAGCCTTAGCCTACATGACATATATTCTATAAAGAAGCCATAAAAACTTTAAAATGTATTTTTTTTAATTGCTATTAAAAACCAGTTTTAATTCAAGAAGGCTTTTTAGGAATCTAAAAGAGCAAAAAAAAAAAAAAAAATCAATATCAAAGTCGCCCATTTCAACTGGTTTAAAGGTGACAAAACAGATATAGGCAAAGGGCATTATGAAAAAATTAAGCTTCTAAGTTCAAAGTTATATTCAAAGTTTTTACCCAGATAACTGACGAATTTTGTGATACGGTATTTGAAGCTTTGTATGCAGTATTGCTCGATGAAAAAAAAAATACTAATTTTGATAATTATTTATGTTAAGAATACATAGCTAATAGATACTTCAACTACTCGTATTATGCAAGGGTTCTCAAACGCCACAGCCATTTCGTTTCTACCAGCTTTCTACTTTTCTTGATGAATAACGAAGAAGACCATTTTCCAGCCAGCGACTTGTGAATTTTTGAACTCATGAATAGGCTCGAATTTATTGTAAATTTAAGCTGTGATTTGAGAAAGACTGATGAAAACATTAATGTTTGCGGTCAACATTGATCGCGCCGGCGGCGGCACGCCGCCGACATCTTACCGGCGGCGCGGCGCGCTGTTTTAGGCCCCGCCGCCGCCGGTCTTCCCTCATCGACACGGCGCCGGGGTCTAGTTGAAACTAGTCAACCGAAATTGTGAACACAGTGGAGAATATTATGCTAAAATTATGAGAAAGGAGACAATACACAGAAAGAGTTATCACAAACAATCCTTTATATACTGAGGATGAGGAATATATAACTATTCAGACGTAGAATGATTGTCTCTGCTCAGTAGCATTCGACCAAATAAAAAATTGAACAAGTTGAAAAAGGACATGAGCCTGTTTTACAGAGCATATTGCTTGGCCATGTGATAGGAACTTACTATGGACGGAGTAAGGGGGAATCCTGCATGCCTAGCGTTAAGTATTAAAATTTTAGAATTTTCCTACATATTTCACAATTTTCCTATAGATTTTTGTATTTTCTACATTTATCAGCTATTTTTTCAAAAAATATTACTCAGCCCCTCCCTTCAAGACCGTACTATTTCACAAATAAATGCAAGGATCCTTCGGAGAAGTGAAGAACCAAAATACCTCTCATGAGAATGAAATGTATCTTCTGTAATTTTAGAATAAGAACAATTTTATGCAGCAAACTGTAAGTAAGGAGCAGCATGCACTAATAGTAACCAAAACTCTGAGACAAGGAATTTCTATAATAAAACATTTATAAGAATAATTAGCTTTCTATGATGGTCCTAAATATGCACGGCAAATTTTAGAGTTCCTTATCAAAAGTTATGAGCCTGCGAAAATTTACGTAATTTTCGAGAAGGACGTCCTATAAATAGACTTGTTCGAAAAACTACCCCTGGAACAATGGAAAAACTACCCTTGGAAACCATGAAAATAATGACCTTGTAAAGACTTTCAAGATTTCAGACCGACCCCTCTTAGCAATATTTGAAGGGGTCTAATTTTTGAGGTATCATTGACATTCTCAACGAATTGACAAACGAATATTAAACTTGAATGTAAAAAATAGGGGTTAAAGAAGGAAATGGTGATCTTTCTCACATTTGTTCTCGCAGTTCGTAGTAACAAATTGATATCAAAAAGTGATCTTTGTCAACAGAAACCGATACTTCAAAAAACAAAGTTTACAATATATGCATCAATAGAATCTACTATTGTCGTGAATACTCAGTATGAATGATTCATTACTTTAAAATTTTCCCGTCAATTCTACCAGCGTATAAAAATTGGTATAATTTTAGACACAGGGATTAGAACAAATCTATTATAACCGTGAAACCTCTATCTACAAAAAATGGAATGTTCTATTTTTCAGAGAAGAATGGTCACAGGCGTTTTTTCCTCGGGGGTGATGGTATTAAACCATTAATAGTAGATTACTGAAAGAGGGTTCTCTCGAATAGAATTTTAAATATCTACTCCTGTTTTTAAATAACAAAAGAGATTGCTGCACAGTATAGTGACGATTTCCAGCGTTTTGAACAGAACAAGACGAAACTGCTTTTGAGCAGAGATACTAGAAACAAGAGTGTCTATACAGTCTCGCAGTCCCCGAAGCTAGACTAGCGTACAGTATACCAGCCATCCTTAAACATACACGCAGTCCATGAAAAAATAACCGTTACAATAGAACGTTCACACAAGTTGTGTCTCTGTATTTTATATTTATTAAATAAAAAAACAAGTTTTTTTAACAAAACTTATATATTTGAAATCAGCTTTAAAATCTAATTCTTTTAATGTATCTATAGGTATCAAAATTCCGTTTTTTAGAGTTTCGGTTACTATTGAGCCGGGTCGCTCCTTACTTACAGTTCGTTACCACGAACTGTTTGATTGAATGTACTCCTCATTGCGTAACCTGAGGGAAAACAAAATTATTATTATTAATATTAATAAAAGAATGGATTAAGACCACGGTACAGTTTCATAGCAGCTATGATAATGTAGGCCAGCGTGTTCATTTTTTGGGAGGACATACCTAAAGCCTCATGCAAGCGTCTAAAGCCAAAATCTCTATGAGAAGTGCTGTAAAGGAATGGAATAAATAATCAGATGATTAAGAATTTCACATCTGACCTCTTCTCACTAGGAAGAACAAATACCTGGACAAATTTCGGATGAAGCTTGCGTTATAGATGCAGAGAGGACGAAGTCACCCCTCTTACAGCAGAAACAACAGTTTACTTAGAAAAGTTCCATTTTTTTTAGAAGCAAATGCATTAAATGAGTCCCTTTTTCCGAAGCATTGCAATGTGGAAGTCAAACTTTACTTTTAAAATATGGGAGCTGGAGGTGGGGTAGCCTCCATTATATTTACATCAACCTTGGGAACAGTATTAAAACAACCAGAAAAAAAATGAAAATTATTTTCAAACGTAAGTTAAAAGCATTAGTTTGTTAAAACATAAACAGAACAGAAAGTATTCGGCATATGAGAAGGACGCCCGCTAATCAAATATTCAAACTAGGAGGTGGGTAAAATTATTGCTCCCAAAATTATTTTTTGTACTCAAAAATTTTCTATTGTACTCAAAAATACTTTCAGCATATTTATGGCAAAGGATTGCAGGGTCAAAGAGGGGGACAGTCCCCATTATATACAGAACATTTTCTGTTAGTTTCAAGATTTATTGTCGTTCTTCACTTTCATGTAAAATGAACCTATTTCTTTTTTTTATTTAATCCCCTACAAAGATGTGGTTCAAACCCACCCAGAAAATAACAGCCTGGGAAACTTCATACCTTGTAGATATGAAGCAACGCTAACGGAGACAAAATCTCGTGAATTAGGCAAAGATCATAAAAGCAATATAACATGTTGAATTAATCACCAAGCAAGTTCGTTATTTTGGAATATGCGCCTGTTTTGTGTTGACATTGGCGCAGCATGAACTCATTTTACCTTTCTAGTGGATACTTTGAATTGTTTTGCTTCGGTTTCTTTGTTTTCTCATGTTATGACCCTTGAATCGATGGAAACCCAAATCACTGATGGCACTTGAATTCGAGCTTTTCTCCGATTAACTCAATCGAGTTATTTCGAGACCTTCCAAAGGATATCGCTCAAGATTTTCTCAACTCAAGCTTGACCTGAATTCGAGTTAAATTGACACTCGATAGTAAGCTGTTTGTGTCAGTATTCAAATTAAAAAACATCTTTAAACTGATAGTTGAATTCAAGAGCAGTTTCAATGAATAGATTGCAAAATTATTGTTGCTTAAAAAAGTGTTATACTAAATTTATAAACAAATTAGCCAAGCCATAATTACGACATTGACTCGTGGTTTTGACCAGGTCTTGAATTACACATTGTTACAACAAACACAGCAGGGGAACCAAAAATCAATTAACTAAAACAGAGAACAAATAGTAATTAACACAAAATTACCTGAAGCCTTCAATATCAATCCCTCTGTAATATTGTGCCAATGCACTTGACCTATAAACACCATCAAGCTGAAAAAAATAAAACAATTAGAACTTTATAGAGCAAAATTGACGGAGGCAAAGTAAACAATAGTGTATAACAGAGAGCTTCAAAGACTAGAGAGACTGTCACTGAGATTCGATGAAAAATATACTTATATTCGTCAAGTATCAACCATAATATGGACTCTGGAGATCCAGTTATTTCTCGCTATAAAACGATGAATTTTCAAGTTGTGATACAAATTTTAAAGCGTCTGTAGTGTTATTGCTAATAAGATTCCTTCACTTCGAACTTATCTACAAAATAATCATGAAATGTCTTTTTCAGATTCAAAATGACAGTCAATCATTGAACTGAGCTCTTTGTGCAGAAGTGATGCCAGATTAAACGAAAAAGTAAATAAATAAAGCAACAATCTAAAAATACTTTACTTTTATACTGTTAAAAGTGCCCTTAAATGTTTATTTTTACCGTACCAAAACTCTATATTGTTTTGTGTTTTCAGTAAAGCGCTAGTTTCTGTAATTCTACCAACATAGGGAACTATCACCAGTTGATTTATCTGCACTAGATTTATTGATACATGTTAGATAGGCTGTGAGGTAATAATTTTTGTTCGTTTAGGTTTCAACTTCGCTCTTTACTTCCCCCGGAATTTTTTTTTTTAATTAATCTTTTAAAAGTGGCGATCTGCTCAGTCTTCCAAGCCGTTAAACTTCTAACAATCATGTTTTAAAATTCAAACGTCCTAGTCAGATTCTTAGATTTTATCAAACTTCGAAAATAATATTTGGTTTCTGATACTTTTCTTCAGAAAGCAAAATTCTTTATTTTAGTATACACGAATGAGAACTAAATGATGGTACTGACGCGCATTCTAATATATCAATCTACGTTGTCAATGGCTAAAGACATTCATTTTAAATTTAAATTTTAGACCCCTCACCCCAGGGCTGGGCGAGGGATTTCTATGGAGGGAGGAACAACCGACCAGCTATATGAAGGATTTTTAGTCTTCTTTCAAAACTAAGACTTTCCTTTGCTTTTCAGAATTTTAAGTGGAGCAATGAGTTGCCTAGGAGGGAGGACTGTCCCCTTTCCTCAAGCTACCCGTACCTTTGCCCTGAAAAAAATGAAAATAGGAACCTGATAGTGAAATAGCTCTGTAAGAATCCAGAACTCCAAAATAGATGTAGGATGTTCACATCTCAAGTTTATTACATTGGAATGCAGATATGACCTTTCGTAGTACGGTGACAAGCTCGCAATTTAAACAGAATATTTTTGATTCAGTTTCACAACTAGGGATTAGGCATAATTTAAGCTTTTAGCGCTGACTAAACGTTTATTGAAGGAGGTTTGGTCGCTAGCTTATCAAAATCTTCGTTTTTATGGCTTCATTTGCGATAGAAGTAGTCAAGTATTTGTTCAATTAGGGTTATGAACTTTTTTTCTCAAAGTCCTTAGAAAAGCATTTTACAGTGCTTAAAACCTAAAATCGTAAACGAGCAAGCCAGGACCCCATTTTGAACATTTTGTTTCGCAAGACACCGTAAGCAATTTACATTGTCAGGTTTCTGGCATTTGGTAGCGTATTCACCCCAAAGTGAAGAATTAGAAGTTTTCCAGAAACCAGAAATCTGGTGGAGCAAAAACGTAGTAAAATATAATGCTTTTAAGCATTGAGCAGAAACGCGAGATAGAGCAGTACCAAGTTTAAGCTGTAGGTTTATACAGCTGTAGGTTTATGCTGTAGTTTAAGCTGTAGGTTTATGCGACAGAAAGTGTTTCTGGTACTTGTTAATTAAACGAAACACACTCAATAATTACACTTAGGTTAGATCTCAGAAAATTGATTTCATAGCAACAAAGACAAGTGATGGGTGATAGAATGCATTAGACTTGTATAATTTGGGCTATTTATTTGCACCTTAGGGGGGTGTGGGGTTAGTTTAGGTTAGGTTCTATTAGGTTATGTGAAGTTAAGTTAGGGGCGCTGTCCAGATAATTTACCCCCCCCCCCTCCTTTAATGTTGCTATATATATATTCCAAATTATATTATTATATAAACTAAAGGTTATATGAAGTTTATGTTTCATTAGGATTAACCTAACTTCACTGCCTGGGTGTGTTCCGTTTAATTAGCCAGTACCGTGTTTTCTTTTTATAGAGAATATTGCAACTGTTTTATCCGAAAAGAAATACTGGTATTTGCGTGTTATAGCGACGACGCCCAAGAAGTGAAGCTAGGTTAATCCTAATGAAATATCCCAAAATATAATACTTTAGTAACAAAATTATGGGAACTACAATAGAGAATTCTGGAAAGCAGGCCGCCCAGAAAGCATTATATTAAATACCTAACCTAGCAACTTAATATGTTAAATATTTAATTAAAATATATCTGCATAATAGTTCATCTCAATCAGGCTAAGCTGATTATCTCCGAGTGCAAAAAGAGCAACCGGTTTTACAACAGATCAAGAACAACAGTGTGGTCGCTATAATAAAGAAATACCCCTGGAAGATAGAGCAGCACCAGGTTTAAGCTGCAGGTTTATTGAAAGGTGACGGAAAAGGTTTTCTTTTTACAGAGAACATTATAACTGTTTTATTCCAAATGAAATAATAAATAAATAAATCACATGACACTTCCACTAATATTGGTAGTTTGAGCTATAAATTCATCTTTGGACTTAGAAATAGGGCCTTTCGGCTCCTTCTGCACAGGCCCCTAACTATCGTTTAGTATCATTTTTATAAAAGTATGCCAAAAAATTTGAAAGGTACCGGAAGAACAAAATAGTTTGGGTCTACAGTTTCATTTCCTATCAACATTCTATATGATAATCTATGAGACTTTTCCAGTCAATTAAAACCATGCTCGTGAGAACATTGCTGAATTTAGTCGACAGAGAAAATCTTATGAATATAAAACTAAAATGCACATCCTCAAGACAGGGTCGTAGACAAATTTATTTGGGAGGCAGTAGACAATTTTTCACAGCGCGGTACTGGTGCGTTATATGGTCACTTTTATATATTTTACAAGGAAACCAGTCACGAAAATCCCGCCAGACGGGTTAATTGCAAGAAGCCGCTATAGAGAAATGCAATGCAAAGCGTGGTTTTCATTATGTTTGCAATATTTAAACTGTTGTTTTTTGGGGTTTGGTGGAGGGAAGGTACCTAGGTTATGTTACGCATTTAATATATGCTTTGCTTCACCCCCCCTCCCCTAATATGCAAATATATAGCCCAAATTTGTTTATAAATTATTATACATTCATCCTATTTTATTTCATTAGCATTAGCCAAACTTAACTTTTTAGAAGTGACCATATAATGAACCAGTACCCACAACGCTTAGGCGTTACGAACAGCATTCAAGTAATGATATGAGTTTATAAGTAAAATAATTCATAGAGTTTGGAGATGACGAATAGTGCATTCAGTTGGGTAATGGTGCATTATATCTCACCCACCGCTGTATACTGTACAAGTTAAATAAAATAGGATGAAAATATAATAGTTTAGAAACAAATTTGGGCTATATATTTGCACATTAGGGGGGTGGGTAGGGGGTAAAGCATAGCATATGTTAAATACGTAACCTAACCTAGGTACCCCCTCCCCCCAAACCCCAAAAAACAACAGTTTGAATATTGTAAACGCAATGAGAAATCACGCTTTGCGATCCATTTATCTAGCCAATACCCGTTTGTCTGGTTTCCTGTAGTGTTTTCTTGTACAGTATATAGCGGTGGGTGAGATATAATGCACAAGTACCAATAGTTGTTTAGAGATTGCTTATATCGTTTGACATTATTAATTATGAGCAAATAACGTCCGACCCCTTGACTGGTATTCCTCTGTCTTGTTGATTACCGATAAGAGCCATATTTGTAATGAAGTTGCAACCATTAACTGCCGTACGTTGCGTTTTGGAAAAAAATTCTGCAATTTTGGGAGTTGCTAGCGATTTTCTTTTCACCGAAGACTTGCAGATCTGACTGCGCTGAAATATTTCAATGCATGCAAGTGAATGCCAATACATTTGCGTGTGACACATGTTACAAAAGCTGCGGTTCTTTCTCTTTTCCCTATCGATTTTTAAAACTGAAAATTTATTTTTTCATACATCTCGATCGCAATTGTTATACATTTTGAGATGCAAGTAGTATTTAACAAATTTTGCACGAGCAATTTTTAATTTGTATCGTTTTTGTGATTTTCTGGAAAGTAATTTTAATTTTGTTTTGAACATTTGTCTCTTTCGTTTTTTTTTTATTATGACGTATAAAACAATCACCTGGACGGGAATGGGGAGGAGGGACAAGTGTTTCCTGAAAGATTTTATGGTTTAGTATGAGATGAGCTGGTATATATCTGCAGTTTCGGCCTGAGTTGTCCAATTTGTTCGGTCTTTAGTTTGAGCAACATTTTAAAATACATGTGTTAGTTGTTGTCACCTTAAATAACAATACCAATGTCGTATCCAGGGGTTAAGGGGTTTCAACCCCCCCCCCCAAAAAAAAATGTATCCGACTCCATAAAAACGTAACAAAAATGGATATAAACAATGTTTGGATGCGTTTTTTGTGTACCCCCTCCCCAAACAAAAATCCTGGATACGGTCCTGACCAATGTACTTTAATTTACTTAATATTAATAGGTGCGTACAGTCCAAACCTTAGGAGGAGGCAGAATCTGAGATACCAGCATGCAGGATTACAGGGACCCCCCCCCCCGAAAAAAAATTGGCCGGAAGACCTCTTTAAATCCTGGAATAAATTTAAATAGCTTGGCACAAAAAATCGACGTTTTCATGCTTCATCTCCTGTCTCCAGCCAAGAATCCTCTGATGCCCTATCTAAGGGTAGAACCCATATGCACCTTTGGTATCAATATTGGTAGTCTTGGAACTATAGATCTAAAAGACATAGGCCTCTTTTTTTAGCCTTTTTTAATATTGCAAATTAAAGGAGTCAGTCAACCTTGTTCGTGAATTGGAAAACTGTGCCCTAGAAATAGGGCGGTATCCATAATTTTTTTTTCTTTGGGGGGCATTTGTTCGGGGCAAAAAACTTTAAAAAAACATCAAAAATGGTGGGTTTTTACACATTTATTACATTTTTACGAGTCAGAAAAAAATTTTTTGGGGGGAGGGGAGAGATAACCCCCCCCCCCTGAATACGGCCTTACCTAGAAATGACGTAAAAAGTGTTCTGAAAAGCCACATCAGATAAGGTAGATTGTTTCATTACAATTTTAATTACCAGAAGTAATTGTTTTCCGATAAATGTCTTGCAGGCTCAAGAAGATAGGCAAAGTTGTTTTAATCTTATTCCTAAGTAGAAAAGCCATTTCTAACTTTGTAATATTCCAAAGCCACTAACAATATAAGATCCTTCTAAGTGGGAGTAGCCGATGGTATATTCCTAAAATATTTGTCACAATTCACCATTTAAGCTTAGAGGAACGATATTCACCTAATTTAGATTTTTTTTTAAGCTTTAAAAATATTACCTGGACTTTGAAAAATGTTGCTGTACTTCTATATTCGGAGGTTAGAGGATTGGCAAGCTCTCCTGACCAGTCAATTCCGTTTACGACACGAAGAGACGCCGCAATTTTACATGAATCGATACACGTGCCATTCACACGAGGAACAGGGGGGAGGGTAGTTGTCATCGGTCGTAAGGTTGTCGTCATTGTAGTTAGTTCAACAAAAGAAATTGGCACCGAAATAGGTGTAGTAGAACGAAATGTTGCTGTAGTGTTGGGAGTAGGCCATCCTGTAAACTCTGTAGTAGCTCTGTAATTAAATAGATTCATTAAAGTATTTATAGGCTACAGCTAATGCTTCAAAGTCTCATATCGGTTTGCTTAAAAGTTTCTGCCACCACAAAAAGATCATTTAGCTGATTTAAAAAGGAATGATACGCTCTGTAATGTTTTCCAACCTCCAAATATATATATATATATATATATATATATATATATATATATATATATATATTATATATATATATATATATATATACATATATATATATATATATATATATATATATATATATATATATATATATATATATATATAAATATATATATATATATATATATATATATATATATATATATATATATATATATATATATATATATATATATATATATATATATATATATATATATATATATATTACTCGTTTACTTTCGTTTGTCACATAAATTTGTTAAATTCGTGAATCGTTTTTCGACCATTTCCGAGCGTTCAATTACTTCCATATTTTATAATACAGGCCTATGCACTCCCGATGACAGTACAATAATAAAACATCAAAATTCCCCCCTCTTATATGTTTTCCCTGGTATAAATAAAACAACATAAATGGTTGATTAGGCACAGCAAAAAGTATAAAACAAAGAGCAGTATAAAAAAGCGCAGCAGCAACAGTACTTGACTCTGGCTGCAATAATTCAGGTTCGAATCTTAGATAAGATAATTTTTTGTCTTAGGGAAGACCAGAACGTCGAAAATAATACATATATTCTTTTCTAAACTCACTTTCAAAATGGACTAAAAAGTAGAATATTTTTCCTCGGGAATCCATGAATATAAGTGAAAACGAGGGGCGCAAAAACGATTGGGGTTTACATAACTTGACCTTTTTTTTAACTCGTTTTCCTCAACTCAGCGACTTTTTCATTTATGCCTTTATAACTTAGATCAATTTGATATCTATACTATGCAAAACTCGATCCATCCCCCCCCCCCGTCTTCACTTGTATTCATAGATTCTTAAGAAAATAAACTCTACTTTTTAATCCATTTTGAAAACGATTTTTGAAAAATATAGAAATTATTACTATATTTTGGAGTCTTAGATCAATTAAAAAGATTATCATAATAATCAAAAATACCGAAGTAGTATTACCTATAGGGTCTTAAATTTCGGTTGGCGTGTAAAACAAACGTATACGGCACAAAAAAAATTAACAAACTTTGACAAACAAAGATAGTAAGGTTGTCCACCCCTGCCTAGAGTGCACCCCTTCAATATACCTTAATTGGTCTCCCTTGAGCGCACTATCCATGTGGCGTATGTTTCAGAAGGACGAAGACTGTTTTATTTACCGTATCATAAAAGTACCGCACATCCGTAATTCAAGACTGCAGCCATGGTTGCTACCTGAACAATGTTAGTAAAAGTGACAAGTCACATTTTTAAGCGCCTCAAAATTTTGGTTTTTACTCATTAGAATCACAGTTTAATTAAATACCGACCAAATTCTTACATTGGATCTTAACATTATAAGTTAGAAAAATAAGCGCATAGATCAAATTTTGGCTCCAGAAAAAGCGACGTTTCGTGTTCTTAATGGCGCAACCTCATTTATTAGTTGATTCAACAAAGCAGTGCTTCACCCCCCCCCCCCAAAAAAAAAACAGTAATGATTTTTATGAACACATCAATATTTTCATGTAAACAGACTGTTTTGACAATTTTACAACAACCATTTCCCTGTCCCATAATTAGCTCTGGGGTACGTAAATACCGCCAGAAAATTTTCAAGGGAGAGGGAGGGGGCAAGTACTACCGGTTGTTTCGTTTTTACCAAGATTTAATTGGGAGTATTTGCCATTTTTCCCTTTTTATTCATCTCTTTAATTTCTTCTTTCGCAGGGGACCAGTGTCTTATGCATGGCCGTATTCAAGATTTCTTGATGGGGGGGGGGGTAATTTTTTTTAAACGCATTAAGAATTGGTTTATATGCATTTTTGTTGTGTTTTTACGAGTCGGGCAAACACTTGGGGGGGGGGGGTCAAACTCCTTGAACCTCCCTCTGGATACGATATCCTGGTGGCGGCCATGCCTGTGTAGATCCCAGATTGTCATCACACGTTTGTTTTTATTCGTCTCTCCACTTGTATGCTAAGCAGAGAAAAGATGTGAAAAGAATATGTCCTTCCTTTTATGGAAGCAGGAATTCCGGTTTTTGACAGTGACTGAGGGCACTTTGTGACGGAATTATTTTCTCTGAATTCTTTATGTTGCAATTGCTGTGCTTTTTATAGTTAAGGAATTTTGATTATAGTCTAAACCGGAAACTTAGTGGTTTCATAGATTCATTATTCTTTACGTAGTCTGGGTATCTTTACCAAGACTGAATTCTAATCATAGAAGTTTTTGAACTCAAATTAAAAAGTCATTATCAAAATCTGTTTACCAAAAAGTCGTATTCATAGAATCGCAGGGTCAAAACCTTTGGTGGAGGATATCAGAAGTTTCTTTCCAATTATACGGATTAGATTAAACAGTTTTCTCTATTAGCTCTCTTGCTGTAAAATATATTTTTTTAGATACTAGGCTTTCGTTCATTTAATTTACTTCTTACCGCGGCCATATCTATGGGCAGCCTGGGTTTGATCCCCTCCACCCAAAAAAGAAATGTCCAAATCGTTAAAAAGTAACAAAAATGCATATAAAAAAATGTTTGACGCGTTTCGTAAAGTTTTTGTGCAATCCCTCTCCCGAACAAAATCCTGGAGATACTTGTGTATTATCCAGAACACACTCAAGAAACTTGCTCTGTTAGATCTAAGAAAACCTGTTTGCCTGTCTGCAATAGGCTATAATCAGCTTAGTTAGAAAAATAACGACAGAGATAGATTTTAGTTAAATATTTAATATATAGAGGTTGTTAGGTTAGGTATTTAACATAATGCGTTCTGGGCGGCCAGCTTTCCATAATTTTTTTTTCAGTTTTCATAATTTTGTTACTAAAGTCTTATATTTTCACCATATTTTGGTATATCTCATTATGATTAACATAGATTCACTTCTTGAGTGTGTTCTTGATAATACACAAGTACCATCCTGGATACGGCCTTGCAAACTACTGAACTTCGTCTCCTTAAATTTTTTTTTTTTATTTTGCTGTTTTTTTTTCGTAGAGAAGGGTATTTGGGTGTGAAACCAAAATATCTGGAAAATAGTTGCGTTATTATTCGGTGTTTCCTATTAAAAGTTTCACCTGTATTTTATGTACATGTTTTCTCCTCATTTACTTTCTTAAATTGGAAGGAAGTGTCACCCGAAGAATCGTTCAGTATGAGAGCCACACTCACAAGAAGGGGATAGGGAGAATGGCCCTTGAAGCATGGTCTTAATAATAAAATTAGAACAAATTACGGCTGAAAACAAACATTTTTGGGGATTGACAATCCCCACCCCCACCCCTGATGAGATCCACCGATAAACTTATTATTGTGAGTGTGAACATCTATGAAATCTTGTGATTTTAAAGCAGCATTATAATACATATCTATTTAATATTTTGAACCAGAACATTGAGCGCAGATGTAGATTAAGATGTAGAAAGTCGGATATTAAGGGTTATTAATACCAACCAATTCACCGTAGAACGAGGCCGTATCCAAGACGGGGGGTTTTCAGGGTTTAAACCTCCCCCTAAAAAAAAACTTGTCCGACTCTCAAAAACGAAGCAAAAATGCACATAAAATTTTTTTGATATGTTTTTCAAAGTTTTTTTTTGTAACCCCCTTCCTCCCTCGAACAAAATCCAGGACAGGGTTTTGCCGTAGAGTATTGGAAGGTGGCACTTTTGAATGAATATTATGAGTTCTAGGGCCCTTTTTAATAGTAGAAGATGATCTGAAAGTAGCAAGGCTTCCTCCTTGCATTTAGGGCCTGAATCCTGCCGGGCTTCAAAATAGTTATTGTAATGAGAAATACTGGAAAATTGTAAATAATTCCCATATCTCTGAAAAGAAGCTCCATGAGCCTCCCCACTCCTAATTGACGCCCACTGCTCATTTTCAGGATATTTTATATAAACTGGTGTCTAGAAATACAAATTCATTGAACTTGGTATTTTGGTATTCACCACTCTTCATCTTCTTTTTTTTTTTTTTGAAGAGGAAAAAAGAGATAAAGAGGAAATGACTAAACATTTTAGGAAAACTGCATTTGTTTTGCGTAGAAATGATACCACTTTGACTTTTTTTCGTTATTAGTTGTCTTTAGCTAAGTAACAATCAGAAATGCAAATTAGAAAACTTTTTCTGTTATGGAAGCGTAAAAGAAAGAAGAAAAGTTCCTCTGAATATATTTATTGTATTTCTGTTCCATTGTGCAGTATCTTCCAGGTTTTTGTGTGTTTCTACAAAAGAAATAAACAAACTAAAAAAAGTACTTAACCTTGTATGTGATGCTTTTAGCGCAAAAATACGAAAAAAAGTATCTTTCTCAGGTTAAAAAAAGACAATTAATCAAAATTATCAGGTGACACCTGCGAGAAGTACAGCTAACAAACAAAAGAGAAAAAAAAATGCAAGAAGCTGTGCAAACGAGATTTAAACGACGTTTAAAATTGGAAAAATTTGAAAGTCATGGCGTATATTACAGTCAAATGTTCATTGTTGAATGACTAAGGAATTCAGAAATAAACAAATTCTGAATGACGCAAGATCAGTAATGAAGTCGTCCCAAAAATGACATGTCGTTTTGTGTAGCACACAATAATATAGGCTACCTGACAATAAATACTAGGGGAACACGGGGTGGAACGGGGTAAGGGGCGGAACGGGGTTAGATGACAAGAAAGGTGCTGCGCCAAGCGGCAATAGCTATAACTACTCCAGCTCGGTACAGCTGAACTGTGGAATCCATGTTTGTTTAGTTTCCTTTCGTTTAATGAGAGAACCAGTTGTCTTCTAGTTATTTGCTGTTGGATTGCAACTTTTATTGATTTTGTAATAAAGGTAAGGTTAACACGCTTCTTTGCATTACATCTGTAGCTAGTCATACTTGTAATACGTTCAATGGGCTTTGTTTTAGTGACCTTATTGTTTCTTTACTTGAAGTTTTTGCGTGGCCATAACCTCCAAATAATAAGGCGTGTTCCTGGGGTGGAACGGGTGGGGCGGAATGGGGAAGTACCCCATTCCGCCCCGCACTATTTTAATCTGACCAGTCGTTAAAACTGGGTCAGTAACTTTTCTTAATTTATTTTCAGATGGTCCGTGTGTATAAGAGAAAGACAAACAGACAATCATGGTCTACTGAGGCGATGAACAATGCTGTTGTAGCGGTTATTTCTAGTCGATGTGGCTGCCTGAATGCTTCTAATGAGTTTGACGTTCCCCAAACTACTCTTGAAAGATACGTTAAGAAAAAAAAGGAAAATCCTGAGTATCAGATTGATAAAACTGCAGGGAAATTTCAAACCGTTTTTACCCAAGAACAGGAACTTGAGCTTGTGACGTACTTAAAAACTATGGAGTCGCGGTTATTTGGCCTGACGATGAAGGACTTGCGTACCTTAGCTTACCAATTAGCTCAAAGAAATGGCATAGCTCATAGATTTCAAAATGAAATAGCTGGTCAAGACTGGGTCAACGGATTTTTTAAGAGAAATCCTAGTCTGTCTATTTGTAAGCCAGAGTCAACGTCTGGTGCAAGAGCTATGGGATTTAATAGAGTGGCTGTGGATAGTTTTTTTTTTTCGCTACTCACTCAATTGGTAGATAAGCACAAACTTACAGCGTCGCAGATATTTAATTGTGATGAAACTGGTGTTTCAGTGAACCCTAAGAACCATTCAAAAATCATTGCTTGTATGGGTAAACGACAAGTTGGTGCAATAACTTCTGCAGAAAGGGGGGAGACCGTAACTTGCCTTATTTGCATGTCTCCAAGTGGATCATACATGCCCCCGATGTTAGTTTTTCCGAGGAAGAAAATGCAGAAGGAGTTTGAGCTGGGACTACCTCCAGGGAGTTGGGCTGAGGTTCACAGCACTGGATGGATGACCGCTGAGCTATTCTTAGTATGGTTTAAAAAATTTGTAGTATTTTCTAAGGCATCAAAGGACTTTCCGGTTCTCCTCATATTAGACGGACATTCCACCCACACCAAGAACCTAGAGGTCATAGATTACGCAAGAGATAATGGCGTTTCGTTGCTTTGTTTACCCCCGCATTGTTCTCACAAGTTACAACCGCTTGATGTGTCTTTCATGAAGCCTCTGAGCCTTCACTGCGCTGACGAGCTTCGAAAGTGGCTCCGTTGCAACCCAGGAAAATTTGTGACGCTGTTTCAAATTTCAACGCTCTTCGGATCAGCGTTTATCGAAAGCGCCTCTATGAATACTGCAATTAAGGGGTTTAAAGCAACAGGAATTTGGCCACCTAACCCAGCCATATTCTCTGATTCAGATTTCCTACCAGCTGACACTACTGACATCAAACAAGCTGAACCTTCAACCCAAAAAGTGATTGAGGAACCTCCAACAACAGAGAAAGAACAAGTGGGAAAATCTTCGTCTGGCTCATCTGTTGATAAAGAAAATCCCAACACTTGTAATAAAAGGGGTGAAGGTGTTACAGTTTCTAGCCCTACCGTTGGTGTTAATGGCACCCCTGCTAAAAAGGTTCAATTTAATATGGATGACAAGGCTACTCCTGGATGCTCTTGGATGACAACTGACATGAATGACTCTCCAACTGCATTTATTGTTTCACCTGAAAATTTAATTCCTATTCCAAAAGTCAGAGGAAGTGCAAAAAGGACGAATCGAAGGAGGGGGAAGACTGCAGTTATAACTGATTCACCATATAAAAATGAGTTAGAGGATGCTATAAAAGAAAAACAAGAAAAGGAGATTGCCAAGACAGAAAGAGCACTGAAGATACTTTTTAAGAAAGAAAACAAAACGGAAACAATAAAAACAAAAGGAAAGTGCCTGAATAAGAGTGAAAAAGTGCCAAGAAAAAGAAAACAAGAAGATAAAGAAACAGCCTGAAACTTACGGCAGTGATTCTGACGAGTTTTCCGACTGTGAATGTTTATATTGTTGTGAGTTTTACTCAAGGTCAACTGAGGGTTGGGTTGCCTGTTCCATATGTAGAAAATGGGCTCACAATTCCTGCGCAGGAATTGATAGCTAGGACGATGAAGCTATCCTTGTATGTGAATTTTGTAATTCAGAATGAGATTAAATTGATGAAAAAATATGTTTAAAGTAGTTTTGTTGGCTTAAGCAAAATGGGAAAAGCCAAATTATAGTTTTATTTTTATTAATCAGATTAATTAATTAATTTAATTAATCATAATCCGATTAATTCGATCAAAGAATATGTTTAAAATAGAGTTGTTACCTTAATCAAAATAAATAAAAAGACAAATAACAGTTTTACTTAGTTAGATGTACTGTTTTAACTACCACCCTGTTCTGCCCCGTATACGGGGCAGAACGGAGTATTTGACACTTTTTTATATTTTAATTAAATAAATAATAATTGTGTTCACTTCTTACAATATGAGTGTGAAACTTTGTTCACAACAATACAAGGTACTTTTATGAAATTTTGTAGCCTTTCATATTGACTCCTTCTAATTAATAAAAATCATTTTAAAGATAGTACCCCGTTCCACCCCGTGTTCCCCTATATGCAGCACACAATAATATAGGCTACCTGACAATAAATACTATATGCAGTACAAAAAGATTAGATAGGCTACCTGACAATAAATGCTACATGCAGTACAAAAAGATTTTTAAAAGTAGACAATGAATTATATTGCAACCCGGATATAGATATGACAAACCAAGACGCTGCTAATTTCCACCGCCTGGTGTATAACTTGGACTGCCATTTGTTTTGTGACGAGCGTCACGCTTTTACCCCACCGAGCCCTTTGGTGCCGCACATAGAACACTTCGCGTCACACCTGGCATAGTTCTGCCACACGTGGTGTGCGCTACCTTTTGTTTAAGAATTTAAAAGTTTGATACCCCTCGTCACTTACAGAATGATATATTTCTATGTGTTTTCCTATATAAGAAATCCTGACGACTATTCGCCAATATTTAGTGTCATCTTTGTAAATTAAGTCAATGGTCGAAAAAAGGAGATGTGCATCGGATTATTTCTATTTGTTTCACAATTAAATATTTTTGAGGTAGATATTGCGTATAAGAGGTGATGAAGCCAGATTGTAATCAACATACAGTATGCAAGAGGACGGGGAGTCAGAAAGAGGTACTAATCTGTTAGCCAGTACACACTTGAGAATTTGAATCTATAAAATCAGTTGCTGTTTGTATACGGATACAATTAGATTCGGCTCAGTGGAAAACTACATTGTGGCTATATTTTAATAAATATTTAGTCGGTATTTGGGTTAGGCTAGGTTACATTTTGCATGCAGTCTCGCTATACTTAACCCCCAGCCCCCCTAATGTGCAAATGTACAGCCCGAATTATAAATAACCTATATCTCCCAAGCGTCTCAGTTGTTTCAACCCCGTACTTGTAGATCTAAATTCTCGAGTATGTACTGGCTAAGTACCCAGAAAAATTCCCACTCAGATAATTTTGGCGAATGTCACTCCTCCCCCTAGATTGTCCTTTTTTCATTGATGCTCCTCAGATGTTCTACATTCCTTTTGATGTTCAAACACCCAAAAGTGAATTTTGAACACTATATTTTATTATTATTATGGGGGACTTACCAAACTGAGTCAGAGCTCAGGTCATAAAGGCTTAATCAATGGCGGGAAAATAATTTTTATTTTCCCTATCCTTATCACATATTTTTTCAGGTGTCGTACATTACCATTCTAACTATATCCTGTAGCTTAACATCTTATTTATGAAATGGCTCTAATCAATATTTAATCCCGGATGGACGTTCTTCTATTAGATCCCTTCTAATTCCCCGGTCATCCCAACTTTTTGGCAAACTGGAGAATCGCCTCTTTCTATTCAGGTGAGAAGATTCTGAAAATCCCCAATACCTGTTAAGGCTTCAATAGCCATCATCAGACCTACTAAGCGGTTAAAGCTTTTTAGTCCGCGTGGGGTCAAACCTTGGAATCATTTCCTTTGTTTCTTTGCATCTCACTTTAGGTTCTAGGCGTTTACCCCCCCTCCCCGAAAATACGCCCTGGACCCCCCCCCCGCGCGGAAAATACCCACGTGGAAAATAAGGCTTTCCAAATTTGAGAATTTTATTTGAGTTTTATTTTTTTTTTAATTTCCATAGGGGGAAGGAATTTTAGTACTTGTGTATTATGCGCACTCACTTACGCTGTGTAAAATTCGAGAACACGCCGGTTTTTTTGTTAGTTTCTTCGTTACTTTAGAAATAAATTTGGGCTATAGATTTGCACATTAGGGGAGAGGGGTGTAAAGTATAGCGGGTCTGCATGCAAAATGTGTTTGATACAATTACTCTGCATATTAGATAGATAGATAAATAAGTGTATTTTAAAGCCAAATATACGGCCATGAACATAGTAAAATAACATAAATGAATATAGTGAATGGGGGCGTATTTTAACCCCCCGAAAATACCCCAACGCTGAAAATCCCCCCAGAAAATGTCTCCTCACGAAAAATACCCCCCCCCCATGGAAAGTGATTTAAAGTAATTTGGTGTTGGAAAGTAATTTGGTATTTACCGGGGGGGGGGGTAAAGTATTTGGATAGTTTGAAGTCAGAAAGCAATTCTTTCTAGGTATATGGCCACTAAAAAATTACAGAATAATAGCGAGGCATCTGGAAATTTTGATAACTAAAAAAAAAAAAAAAAAAAAAAAAAAAAAAAAAAAAAAAAAAAAAAAAAAAAAAAAAAAAAAAAAAAAAAAAAAAAAAAAAAAAAAAAAATCCCAGTATAAAGTAAATGTAATGTTTCATTTAAGTGTTTTTTTTTCAAGTGTTAAATACTTTTTTTTAAGAACGTTTTTTCAAGTATTAAGTACTATTATTAGGTTAATTTTGTGTTTCATTATGATAGCTGATCAAATTTTATGTTATTTGTGCCTTTCATTTATGTTATTTTACTGTGTTCATGGCCGTATATTTGGCTTTAAAATGTACTTATTTATCTATCTATCTAGTATGCAGAATAATTGTACCAAACAAATTTTGCATGCAGACCCGCTATACTTTACCCCCCCCCCACCCTAATGTCCAAATCTATAGCCCAAATTTACTTCTAAAGTAACGAAGAAACTAACAAAAAACTAGTGTGTTCTCGAATTTTACACAACATAAACTCGAGTGAGTGACGCATAATATACAAGTACCAAATTTCCTTTCCCCTACGAAAATTAAAAAAAATAAAACTTAAATAAAAATCTTAAATTTGGAAAGCCTTATTTTCCATGGGGGGTATTTTCCGGGGGGGGGGGTTCCGGGGGGTGATATTTTCCGGGGAGGTATTTCCCGGGAGGGGGATATTTTCCGCGGAGTGATTTTCCGAGGGGGGGGGGGGGCTAAACGCCGGCCACCAAAATTGCAGAAGATCTGGAAGATGTACCAGTAGGGTGACCACAAAAAATCGATGTTGGAATTTTGTTTGTCTTAATCTCACAAAATTATTCCCTTTTCCAGATATTGAGATGGTCAAAATTTGAGCTTGATTAAGGGACGTTAACCCGTGCCGCTCGTCGCTCAAAGTTTGAAAAAATCAAAACTTATGGCCAAAAAGCCGACGCATGGAGCCTTAACTCCAGAATGGTAAATATTACACTTAATATCTCAAAAGAAAGCCAACGCTGTTCTAGAAACTTTATATTCTATACATAAATGTTCTCATTTTAACGGAAACAGAGGTACAACAGTCCTTAGTCCCAAAAACGAAACCTGGTACCTTTAGGGGTTCTAGGCGTTTACCCCCCCCCCGGAAAATATCTCCAATAAAAAGACTCCCCTAATGGAAAATACATCCCCGGAAAATAGCCCCCGCAGAAAATACCCCCCCCCCCCTCCGCGGGAAATACCCCCCCCCCCCTGGAAAATAAGGCTTTCCAAGTTTGAGAATTTTATTTGAGTTTTATTTTTTTTTATTCCGTAGGGGGAAGGAATTTTTGGAACTTGTGTATTATGCGCCAATCACTCAAGATTACGCTGTGTAAAACTCGAGAACAAAACCGGTTTCTTCGTTAGTTTTTTTCTGCTTAGCGCGAGACAAGACAAAGACAAGTGACAATACATGGGAAATATGTAATTTGGGCTATATATTTGCACATAGATGGGGCGGGGTAAAGTACTTGGATAGTTTGAAGTCAGAAAACAATTCTTTCTTGGTATATGGCCACTAAAAAATTACACAAGAATAGCGAGGTAGCCTATCTGGGAATTTTGTTAACTAAAAAAAAGAAAAAAATATATATCAGTATAAAGTAAATATAATGTTTCAGTTAAGTGCGTTAAATGTTTTTTTTCAATGACCATTTTTTCCAAGTATTAAGTACTATTATTAGGTTAATGTAGTGTTTCGTTTAAGTGTTTAATGATGATCGCTGATCAAAGTTTATGTTATTTGTGCCTTTCATTTATTAACTAAAAAAACAGGTTTTTTTTTTACTGAAAGTAAGGAGCGACATAAAAACTTAAAACGAACAGAAATTATTCCGTATATGAAAGGGGCTGTCCCCTCCTCAACGCCTCGCTCTTTACGCTAAAGTTTTATATTGTTTAAAAAAACAAAGTTGTGAGATACTTTGTATTTTTACTGTATATTTACTGATCTCCTCATAAGGAGATCAGTAAAGATGCTGCAGCTCTTGTCCCTTAATTTTGTGTTTCCAATAATATTTTCTAACCATTTGCTGCAGTCAGTTTGACCTTTAATGGCCTGATTCTTTCAGAGAAGGGGACCAAGAAGCAAATTATATGCTCTGTCATCAGCGATCCATCAGCAAAATATTTTGAACTCCAAAAACTTTACTACTCACAAACAAGATACCTTGACACTTCTGACCTTCGGATTCAGGGTGTATTTTTGAAAATTGCTGGACATTTAACCCCCAGGACAGAATTCCATATAATGCCACGCCCAAAGCCTGACACTCGAGTCACGATTTTTACTTACTCTCAAACAAATTATAGTAACTATAATATTTCTTTTATGATTGAAATAATGACGAAGTAAATTAGTGACAATAAGAAAAACTCTTTTCTTCCTTGAATTTTTTCTTCAACGTCAAACAATTCTTTGACCTTGTTCTCAATATTTATGTGATTAATATTCATTGACCAGTAATTAATTTGCTGACCCAAAGAAATTACTTTACTGAGAAGAAATTACTTGAGATAGATCATGTTTCGTTGTGGACCATATACTATTTGACAGCACAGTGTTGCGTCATATCAAATAGAAAACAAAATCAGTGTTTCCAACATCCCCGAAAAAAAAAGATTCTATGGAGTCTCCCCAGAAACGAACGTTCATAAATGAATGGACACTGACACGAAATAAAAATAGCTAATTTTTTAAGAGATTAAAAAAAAAATCAATTCTCTTTTTGAAAAATTCAGGGGAACGTTGAAATATTCAAGAACATTGGAAACCCTGGCTAAAATACTCATTTTTCAAAGTACTGCATTTTGGCAACAGTTTTATTAAATCGAATTTATTGATTTATTAATTTACAATTTTATTAATTTATTAAATCCTTTTCCACTTAATGCCAAGATTCTATTTTATTTTTTTATTTCTACCGTAACACATTCACAAAACTTGTCTTTTTCGGGGGGGGGGGGAGGGAGGGGGGGGGTGTTAACCAAATAAAGAAATTTATATGGAAGGCGTCGATATATCTAATAAGATTTCGGGGAGATAAATCAGGTCACGAAGCGTCCTGGGTTTCTACTTTCCTTTCCATTGACTAAATTATGAAACAAAACACAAACTGTGTTTAAGACATCTATTGGTTTTAAAACAGATTTTTAAGACTAGAATTTGCTTATAGTAATCCTTATAAAAAAAAGGTTACACGAGAAATGCTACCTATGCACCGCGGCTACCCAGCATCTCAAGCTGTTTACGATCTTGTAATTTTGTAATCTTGTAATAAAAATTTTGCAATTTCATAGGTTTTTCATAAAGCCAGCAAGTCTTTGTGTTTTACGAATCAAGAAACACTGAAAATTCAGAGAAACACTGAAAAATTCGGGAATAATTGGAAGCTCTCGCTAAATTACTCATTTATTCAAGTACTGTAGTAGGGAATAATGTATAATAGGTAGATGCACCTTTTCCAACTACCACAAAATTTTCCATTTTTTGATATTGTTTATATTTCTCCTTAACACGTTCAAAAAAACTGTCTTTTTTTGAGAGGCAAGGGGGGGGGGAGAATTCACCAAACTATAGAAAAGGTATATGGAAAGTATGGGGTATATCTAAAGAGATTTCTGGAACAAGAACCAGCATTTGAAGCGTCCGGGGTACGACCAAGCCTCTACTTTCCTTTCGCCTGATTAAATTATGAAACAAAGTGTTTGTTTATCAAACAGTTCGTGGTAACGAACTGTAAGTAATGCACGACCCGGTTTAATAGTAACCAAAACTCTAAAAAACGGAATTTTGATACAAATAGATACATCAAAGAATTGGATTTTTATGCTAATTTTAAATATAAAAGTTTCATCAAGTTTAGTCCAACCCATCAAAAGTAACGAGCCTGAAATTTTTTTTTCCTAGTTTCGAAAAAAAGGGAAACACCCCCTAAAAGTCATAGAATCTTGATGAAAATCACACCATCAGATTCAGCGTATCAGAGAACCATACTGTAGAGGTTTCAAGCTCCTATCTGCACAAATGTTGAATTTTGTATTTTTTGCCAGAAGAAAGATCACGGATGCGTGTTATTCTTATTTTTTTTTCAGGTTGTCATCGTATCGACTCAGTGGTCCTAGAATTTTGTGAGAGGGCTCATTCGAACGGAAATTAAAAGTTCTAGTGCCCTTTTTAAGTGACCAAAAAAATTGGAAGGCAACTAGGCCCCCTCCTACGCTCATTTTTTTCCAAAGTCACCGAATCAAAATTTTAGACAGTCATTTTGTTCAGCATAGTCGAAATATCTAATAACTATGTCTTTGAGGACGACTTAATCCCCCACAGTCCCCAGGGGAAGAGCTGCAAGTTATGAATTTTTCCCATTGTTTATGTATAGTATTGGTAAACATGCAGACGTTCTCAAGGGAGGATTTTTTCTGGTGGGGGGGGGGTTGGGTTACGTGGAAGGATCTTTCTATGGAAGAATTTTTCATGGGGGAAGAGAATTTCCTAGCATTATTTCATATTACCTATGTAAGGAAGTTCGTCCTTTCGTCAATATATTGCTCTTTATGCTAAAGTTCGAATTTTGTTATACAATGGCCGATATAAGTAATAATTTTTTGTGTTATTTTCCAGCCAATCTTAGCATTTAATTTTACCTTAAGAAGCTTCATAACTATGATTTTTATGTGATAATAAGCCAAAGATATATCAAAGATACAATAATATAATAAGCCAAAGGTATATCTTCGGCTTGTGGTTGTTATTAAATAAAAAAAAAAATTTCTCCAACTGAAAGTAAGGAATAACATTATACTTAAAACAAACATAAATTATTACGTATACCTTTTAAAGATCTTTTCTTTCATCCATTTCAGTGATTTGAGAATTGCTCAACTTGTGAATTACATTTTCATCAAAATAGTTTCGACCTCTTTGGCCGTTTTGTTACTATGTTTTACAAAATTAGTTCTGCAAATATCGCTAATTTAAGTTACGTTGGAGAATCTTTCCATGCAGATAATTTCTCGTCGGAAGTCAATTTTCCATGGAGGGGGAGCTTGATTTCCGTACATTATTTAAAAAACGATCAGTAATTAAATAAAAACAAGTTTTTTCAACTGAAAGTGAGAAGCAACATTAAAACTTAACAGGAACAGAAAATATTACGTGTATGAGATGGGTTGCCTCTCCTCAATAGCTCGCTCTTACGCTAAAGTTTCTTTTTAACTTTTAAAAGAGGTTATTGTTCTAATTAAACGGTCTTTGTGATTCAGGAGTCATCTTCAACAACTGGAACAAACATCAAACTTAGGTTATTATTAGTTTAAAAAAAGTAAAATTAACATGCAAATTTTGTTTTAATTATTCATGTGCGGTGAGCCAAATTCAAAACCTGCATTAATTCAAAAACGTTCAGAAATTAAATAAAAAAAAAACAAGTTTTTTTAAGGAGCGACATTAAAACTTAAAACGAACATAGATTATTCCATATATGAAAGGGGCTGTACCCTGCTCAACGCCTCGCTCTTTACGTTAAAATTTTGTGTTGTTTTATAAAGCAGAGTTGTGAGAAAGAGTCAAACTTTAACGTAAAGAGTGGGGTGTTGAGCAGGGGATAGCCCCTTTCATATACAGAATAATTTCTGTTCGTTTTAAGTTTTAATGTCGCTCCTTACTTCCAGTTAAAAAAAAAACTTTATTTTTATTTTATGCAGAGAAGATCGACCAAGTTGGTTGCTTCACTTACCTCGATAGTATTATTAGTAGAGATGGTGGATGAAGTGAAGATGTTAAAAGTAGCCAAGGTCCATGGTGTTTTTTGTGAATCAGTTAAGCAGGGTTGTGTTTTATCACCGTTTATGTGGATCCTTTTGATAGACTTTGTCCTGAGAATCACGGCAAAGGCTATGGGATAGCAGAGAATCAAATTGGAAAGTGAAATTATCCAAGACAAAACGTAGATGCTATTGAGTGTCCTACATGAAAATGTTAGCAAAATCAATGACTTTTTGGAGGTTTTGAGAGTTCATGGTAAAAGGATAGACTTGAAAATTAATGTTAAGGAGACTAAGTCGCTTAGACTGGGAATAAATGAAAGTGAATAGGTGATGTTGGGTAGCGCTAAGATTAATCAAATGGACATGGGCGTAGGCAGCATATTGTCTAGGGGGGGCAGTCGATAGTGCGATGGAGTTTTATCAACTGCTTTTTCCAAACCATCTGCTTTTTCAGCCATATCTAATGTAAATTTGAAGGTCTAGGGGGGCAGCTGCCCCCCCTGCCCCTCCCTACGCCCATGCAAATGGATAGCTTCACTTACCTAGGTAATATTATCAGTAAAGATGGTGGATACAGTGAAGATATTAGAACCAGAATAGCCAAGGCCCAGGGTATTTTCTTCACGGTTGAAAAAAGTTTGGAAGTATAGGAAGATAAGTCTACCAACCAACATTAGAATGTTGGAAGCTACAGTGGTCAAGTATTTTTCTTAAGTGAGGACGCTTCGAAAGACGGAGGAGGATTTGTTAGATGTTTTCCGGAGGAATTGTCCATAGATTCTTTTGGGTACCAGTCTGACTGACCGTACTTCCAACAGTAAGCTATAAAATATATGTTGTTCAATTCCACTTGCTATGGCTACAATGAGAAAAAGGTTGATATGGCTAGGATATGTTCTGTGGATGAAGGATGACGCGTTCCCAAATATCGTCCTTTTCGCCCAACCATCTAGGACGAAACAAACAGAATGGAGTGAAAAGAGGTCGTAAGAAAAGATTTAAAGAAAATTAGGACTTCTTGGTAGAATGTTAAGAGGTAAGCTTCGAATAAATCAGGATAAAGGATGAGCGTGCGCAGCTATGTCGGCCTCTGGGGGCTTGGTGCTGCAGTGACTTATTAGTAGTAGTATTTGCACTATTTCTTAGGAGTTTGACGATTTAAGCTGCCTGCTATATCTTGCGGATACGATTCGTTTTCTTATTTTTAACCAACGAGGATGACGATAATAAGAACAACAGATGCCTTGGTTGAAATTAAATTAAAATAAAACAAGTTTTTTTTTTAACTGAAAGTAAGGAGCGTTTTTTTTATTATTTAAAAAATAGAGTTGTGAGAAAGTCAAACTTTAGCGTAAAGAGCGACGCATTGAGGAGGGGACAGTCCCTTTCATATACGGGATAATTTCTGTTCGTTGTAAGTTTTAACGTCGCTCCTTGCTGTCGGTTAAAAAAAATTTGTTTTTTTTATTTAATTTCAAACCAAGGTGTCTGTACTTCATGAACATGACTTGTCTGATAGAATGAAATATTTACTTGCTAAAAAAAGTTCCAAAACTAGACAAAATTGTATGTAAAATACAATTCTCTTTCAATTAGTGGAAGTACATTGGGAGAACTACGGAATGTTAAGAAGAAAAGGCCAACTGTCAAAGGTGTAAGGAGATGGATTATGGTCTGGACCATTTGTTCCTCCATGTAGGCAGTTCTCTTATTTAAGAGGTTCAACTTTTTTTTATGGGGAGATAGGTGGCTTAGTGAGAAAATGGGATATAAATCTCTTAATTACGCAGCAGCAGCAGAAGGAAATTTCTTGCTGAAGGGAGTGATGTTAAAAAGAGCGTAACTTGCTTAGCACAGTGTATTTGTATTTTTCGTTTGGCTTTTGTAAAAGTTTTTCAATACTGAATATTATTACTACAAGAAAATGTAATGAAAATTTTAACGAGATAGTTATAGTCAAAACTGAACAACAGATGCCCTGAATGAAGAAAAAACCTCTTTTGTCAATTAAAATAAGTACCCATAAACCTTTCCAAAGATGAAGATAATATTCCACTGAAAGCAAAAGTTTTTCGCCACTTGAACCTAAATAAGTGATGAAAAGTTTGGCATATATGAATAGGACATAATAATCATCATTCATATGTAGGAAGACATAACAATTTACTACTACACACTCTGAATGACCGTTAATGTAAATAAAATCTAATTATTAATTTTAGGTAAATATCTCTGACCAAGGGAAAGTGCTTTTTCATGGACAAGAATTTTATTTACATACTTTCTTGACAAAGTGAGGAAAGGGCAAATAAAGAATCTTTTTTTTTAAAGGAAGGAGCAGCGGCATCGATTCATAAAAACATATAGGGTCGAATATATTATTCGAAATTTAAATTTATTGTTTTTATTCAACTTATCAAACAGTTCGTGGTAACGTACTGTAAGTAAGGAGTCACTCAACACAATAGTGACCAAAACTCTGAAAAAGGAATTTTGATAACAATAGATACATAAAAAAAAATTGGCTATATGTGGATTCCAAATATATAAAAATCACAATGTTTAATGTTACCAATCAAAAGCAACTAGCCTGAAAAAAATCGCGCAATTTTAGAAATAGGGGTAAACACTCCCCAAAAGTCAGGGAAAATCGCAACATCAGATTCAGCGCATCAGAGAACCCCACTGAAGAGGTTTCAAGCTCCCATCTGCAAAATATGGATTTTTGTATTTTTTTTTTTTTTTTGGCCAGAAGTAATATCATGGATGCGTATTTTTTTCCCCGTATCGTATCGATTGTCCCAAATCAATGGCCCTAGAAGATCGGAAGAGGGCTCATTCGAACGGAAATTTTAGTGCCCTTTTTAAGCGACAGAAAAGATTGGGGGGTAACCAGCCCTCCTTCCATCCCTTTTTTACCCAAAGTCATCCGATCAAATTTTTGAGATAGCCATTTTGTTCAGCATAATTGAAAGGTCAAATAACTAAGCCTCTGGGGATGACATGCCCCCCACACCACCTGAGGAATGAGCTGTAAGCTATAAAGTTTAGCCATTATTTACATAGAGGATGTGTTATTGTGATGTATACAGACATTTTTCAGGGGGGGGGGGTAAACAAGGATAATTTTCTGTGGGAATGTAAGTTTCCTGGGGTGAACTTTCCTTGGGAAATTTTATATGGGGGGAATTTACCAGAATTTCTATACGAAATTCTTTTTAGTTGCCTTACTTTCTCTTCGCCGACTCAATTTTACATACGGAGATGTTCCGGGGGAAATTTTCAGCGGGGTTGGAATTGTCTGGGTATTTTTCCGTGGGGGGGATATTCCGCAAGAGAAATTGTCCATGTGGGAGGCTCCCAAGGGCATTCCCAACCCTGTGCACTCATTGATCCGCTGATTGTTTTGGATCTTAGTTGGCTCCGAAGTGGAAATTAAGTATATGTGCAAGACTGCTGAAGCAGCTGTTATGTTGGTGGTATGGGGATCATGTTACTATTCTTATAAGGGGATGAGGTAGGCGAATACCGGAGTTTCTTTATGAGTAAGTGCCTGATCGGTAGGCATATTTACTTAAATAAAGTCAGTTAACTTAGATAGGCAAAATTTTAGCTATTCTGGGAATTTATAAGATTATTTGATTTTGATGAAATTATCCATTCAGTCTAAACTGACAACGCCTAATTTTAATTTATACTTTTCAAACCTAATTACTGAAATATAGTCAATTCTTTCTAGCTATAATCCCGCAAGACCGAATTTATTCATGAAAAACGATTTTCATAAACGTATACATTACATCTAGAATTGAAATTTTCCTGGAAATATATTTTTTGGGGTTTCTGTTCTAAGTTTTTGATACGTCTGAGTATATATATATAAATATATATATATATATATATATATATATATATATATATATATATATATATATATATATATATATATATATATATATATATATATAATATATATATATATATATATATATATATATATATATATATATATATATATATATATATATATGTTACTGAATGTCCGAAATTCCTTTTTCTCTGCTTAGATTCAATTAGCTTTGCGAATCAGGTTTTTCAATCTTATACAAGCTTTGATAGTAGGCTACAAATTAAAGTTAGGTTAGGTTATGTTGGGTTAGGTTAAATTATATTCTAAATCTCAGAAATGGGTTAAAAGCCTATCCCAACCTAACACAAACTAATCTAACCCAACCTAACCTAACCTGTCACCATTAAACCTTGCATAAAACTGAAAAAGTTGACTGGCAGCGCTGACTAAATCCAAGTGTTTCGGACATTCCCCAGAAATGTCAAGATTCACCAATTTCGGACATTCACAGCAATATATATATATATATATATATATATATATATATATATATATATATATATATATATATATTATATATATATATATATATATATATATATATATATATATATATATATATATATATATATATATATATATATATATATATATATATATATATATATATATATACTGAAATCAAGTTCAAAAGCATTTTTTTGCAGAATTTAAGCAATTCAAACATCCACATAAGGGTGGTGGAGGGGATGCTGTGGGGTGTACAAGTTAAAGCAAACGGTACCAATTGGTGAATTATCAAAAAATATACGAAATATGGGTAAAATACATAGGAAATGCGGAGTAAATTATTAAAAATATCTTGAGATTGAAGTGAGGGGCAGATCGATGATCACAAAGAATCGCCTCTTCTGTTTGCATGTTCAGATTAGAAACTAGATAGAGTTACATGGGATTAACGATTTTTTTATAGCAAATTTAAGAGTAGAAAACTGGATAGATGGAAATATTTAACGGCAACACTCCTTCCGTCACACACGGCAACCGTGAGCACCATTTGACCTTTAATAGTTTATTTTTATGATAAAAATAATTATAACGTATATTTTCACTACTGCTCTTTTGATGAAATACGAATAATTCTACTCAAATCAAAAAATTCTACTCTACTCATCAAAAAATAATTTTTGATGAATAATTCTACTCAAATTTAAGAGTAGAAATTTGGATAGATGGAAATATTTAACGGCAACACTCCTTCCGTCACACACGGCAACCGTGAGCACCATTTGACCTTTAATAGTTTATTTTTATGATAAAAATAATTATAACGTATATTTTTCACTACTGCTCTTGATGTTTCTTTCGACTATTATGATAACTTTTCCAATCAAATAGTCCATAGTCAAGAACAGTAACTAAAAGGCAAGCAATACTAGTAGTAACCAAAACTATAAAAAAAGGAACATGGAAATGATTACCCTAATATTCATTTTTGATGTTTTGGACTCCACCGGAAATGCTTTAAGCGAAAATTTTACTCGGGATAAATTATCCTTCTTAAAGGATTGTTATAAAAATACTAAACTTGAAGATAAACGACAGCTTTTCGGGGGAGGGGTTACAGCTTTACCCCCCCCCCTCCCAGCACCCATATTGCATGTCCAATCCTGAATCTATCCATTTGTCTATGTTGTGAATATATGATTGTGTGCCTATAGACTGTCAGTAGAAGGTTTGCTATCAATTTATAGCCGTTTTCCCTCTCCCGCGATCTCCGACTCTTTTTGTCGGTCGTAGGAGGTTCTTTTTTACATTGAGGGATAGCGGGGGGAGGATAAGAATGAACAATAGAAGACATAGGGGGAAATTGCCACACCGTATAGCGGGATAATAGTCGATTCATAACATTTTTCGCAGAAATATGTTATATTTTTCGCAGAAATATATATGAAATATCTTTCGCAGAAATATGTTATATTTTTCGCAGAAATATATATGAAATATTTTTCGCAGAAATATGTGCCTTTCTCTCAATTTCTATGCAGTTCACATGGTTTGTAAAACAAAGTTATAGCATCCTTAACCATCCTATAAAAATATTGAGCCTACGAAACAGCTATAAGCCGGTAAAGTACCACGGACAGTGAAAATAAAATATGGTTGTTGAAATTGGGTAAGTGGAAAATTTTCACAAATATATGATTTTTTAAAAATTAGAAAAATCGGGAACTCAATTTTTAATGAGAAAGACTTCCTTATGTACTTATGGAGTTTTCGGTAATTGGTAATAGCAGTAAATGGTAAAGAAACGGTACAAGACTTCGAAGTCTGAACGACGTTGCTCAGCCCCGTTTCATGGTCCCATAGCCAGGAGGTGCAATAGGAGGGAGGGAGGGGGTTGGCCAGCCATCCTGTGCATTCGCCAACCCTTCTTGTTTACATTCCCAAATTTCTCCAGGTACCCATTTAGAGGTGGGTCAACTCTGACTGAGCTTACAGAATTCCGCCACTAACTCATATCTCAAGCCAAGTAATCGGTAACGCCAGGACTCTAACCCCAGCCCCGAAGGACATGGGATTGCAAGTTCAGTGCACTAACTAATCAAAATAGCGGGTGGCAAATTTAAAAAAGAAGGAATAAGGGTAAAAAATAAACTAAAGCATCAAACATCAAACAGCTGCAGAAACTACATCAAACTGCATCAGCTGCATCAAACTACAGCATCAAACAGCTTAATAAGGTGCAGCTTTTCTTTGAAGGTGTAGATGTCTTTAAGAAACAAGGGATTGTTTAGCTTTGAATTTTTAATGACTAAAATAATTTTTAATTTTAGTCCTGAATTTTCAAGGACTGATATTATCAATAATATTGCTCCAATGTGTCTTCGTCATATGTTTGAGACAGCTGCTGATGTCCATGGGCATTTAACGAGACAGATTGGTATGTATAGAAGGCCGATTAGACTGTTTGCGAGGTCTGCTTTCTCTGCTCGTCATATTCTTTCGGTGCTGAGGTCTCAGACGCCATCTTCTATTAGGGATATTGCTGAAAGGTCTGGCTTCCGTGAGCAGTTGAGGCACCATTGCCTGCAAGTTTATGAATTCTAATTTTTTTTTCAAGTAGTTCTATATATTTAATATGTTTTATATGTTTTTTTTTGTTTTGTTGTGTAATGGGAACCCGAATGTACTGATGTAAGTGGATGTAAGTTTTTTTTTTTGGATTTGCAATACAAGCCCAGGTTACTGGGCTTCATATTTTGTTGTTTATTTTTTTTGTGAATAAATTATATCTCCATGGGAAAAAAGTGCTTTCCAATTTAACGAGTTACTTTCTATTATTTGTTTTTATTGTTTAGCGTGGCAACAATGACAAAAAGGTGGTACAAACTAAAATCTTCATAATTTTGAAACAACAAAAAAATTATCTTAGAAAATCTTGATTTTCAGGTATGAATAGGCCTAAGATGGGTCCAAGGCATGTTTTCATTTTGGTTTTCTTGATACCATAACATGGGAACATTAATGTTGGGACCTGAAGGTGGGGGACATTGGAATTTTTTTTTCCAAGGGGATATGATTAAAGTGAAGCGTATTTCTTGGCCCCAATAATTCTATTTTCCAAGAAGATCCTTAAGACCAATCCCAGGAGTGTCCCTTTAGCCCCTAATGTGCGAACATAGCTTGATAAGGATGACAACCAAAGATCGATGGAAAGCAAACAAGCAAAAAATACAGACCGAAGTTACAAAAAAATAAAATTATAGACAGATTAAGAGAATGAAAAAGTTTAACAACTTACCGAACTGGCCATCCAGTTTTTATAACAATAGGATCCGTCGTAGTTGTCTTGATTGATGGTTTTTGTGAAGTCGTCGTTTTTGATCCGAGCCGTCCAGGTCGGGTAGGGAAAACTAATCGACTTTTAGGGATTTCTGAAGTGTCTTCCGTCTGTGCAGGGAACGTTTGTTTACTAGGTTTTTCAGTAATTTTGAAGCCTTTTGGTAAGAACTTCGAAATATCATCTTCTGCAATACCTTGAAATTTGAAGTCAATTGAACTTTTTTTACTTGTAGATTCTTCAAGTTTGAATCCAGGGGGCAGTAAACCGTCTAAAGTGTCTTGTTCAAAACTGTCATCTTCAAGTTTAAAACCAGGAGGCAATAATCCAGCCAGAGTATCAGAGTTGGCATTATTTTCATTTGCGTGTTCTTCCCCATTTACTACCCCTTTCGTAGTTTCTGGAATTTCTGTAGTCCTTTCTAGAGAGAATCCAGGAGGCAGGAGTCCCTCAAGGCTGTCAGAAGTAAAATCTTTTGGAACAAGCCCTGATAATGCATTTTGAGATTTCATTAGTAGCCTATCAATCAAACTTAGCTTTGTAGTAGCCATACTTTCTGTAGGGCTCTCAAACGTAGTTGAGCTTAAAGTCTTAAAGTCTGGTGGCAACAATCCATCAAGACTGTCAGTTTCTAATGAATCAAAAAGTTTATTAAATGATTTACTGACCACAGGTTTCTCCGTCTGATTATTTAAAATTTCTACAAGGCTAGAGGGTGGATCAGCTGTGGTGGTCAATAGTTTGATAGTTGTAGTATCTGAGACAGGCGTCTCGTTATTTTCACCGTCGTCTGGAGGCCCAACTTTCAAATCTTTGATGATTTCTAATGGGCTTTTTGGGTAAATAAATTTTGGCCTTTCTGACTGCTGAGGAGGACTAGGAGGGGCTCCTCCAAAAAGGAACGAATCTGATAATTCACTTTGAAATCTATCAAGCTTATCACTAATGTTTTCGGATATCTTTGGCCTGCTGATTGAGTTTACTTCACTCTTTTGGCCTCCAATAGCTTTACTCCCTCTATCAGAACTGGGTCTTGGAGTTATTTCAGCAATAGATATAGTGTCAGTGATTCTAGACACAACACTCTTTGTAGTTGCTACTGAAACCACAGCTTTGTCGCCACTATGTTCCCGTGGTTCATTTCCAGTTTCCTCAACAAAAAAAGTTACTTTGTTTCCTCGTTCAGGGAAACGTCTAGGTGCAGGGCGAAAGCGATTAGGGCGGAAAGGTCTTCTAAAAGGTCTTATAGAAGGTACATTAAGAATTTCTTTTACTGGAAGATCAGCCACTGTCACTGGTACAGCACCTTCAGTAGTTGATAGAACAGGAGTTGATTGTTCATCTATTTCAGGAATTGTTTCAAAACTATCCGATATTTCTTCTTCTTCTTCAGATTGAAACTCAGAATCATCCTCTGTTGAGTTAATTGGCTGATCTTCACTGACAATTTCATTTCCATATTCCAAAGTGTCAATTTCGTCAAAATTTTCGCTTGAGGTTTCACTTTCAGACTCATCTTTAAGCTCAGGTTTGTCAGTAGTCTGTTCTTTCTTAATGTTTATTTCTGACAAGGGAATTTCTTCCAAATCAGAATTTGTAGGCTGTTCAGAGGTTACAAGGGTGGTGGAAGGGATTTTCACAGCAGATTTTACTTGAGTAGTAACACGCTCAATGACTAAGGGCTCGTCAGCACCCTCTTCAAGCAACTTGCGCAGCTCTTCTGGAAGGTCTTCTTCGTCATAATATACATAATAATCTTCCTCTTCCTCTGAAAGTGTGTCTGAACTTTGATGAACGTTAGAGACTTCTTCTTCTTTGACTGTAGATTTGTCTGGCTTTAGCGTATTTGCAGGAGTAACCTTATTTAAAGTTTGGAGCAAAGATTCGGTACTTTTTTCAAGTTTTGTCCCAAAAGTAAAGCCAGTGGTTGTACTTTCAGTAGTCTTATCACTCCCCTTTCCTATTAATCTATTGGGACTGTCTAGAGGTTGGATTTTTCTTCCAACTGGCTCAGGTCGGCTTCTATTCCGATCCTTGTCTCTTATATCTAAAGAATTATCAATAGGAAGATTTCTTCCTGAATTCTGCCTTTTCGATCCCGATTCATTTTGCAGATGACGATTTCGAGGATTTGAAGGAAGCTCAGTTGCCACACCAGACTGCGGTGGCGGTCGACGAACCGGGGGATTGGATTGAGCAAAATTACTAGGTGGTGCAGGTACTGGATGAAAAAACTGATGGCTAAATTGATTTACTCTCACGCGATCATCTCCGTTTCCAAGCTCTCTACTTGGTGTGAATATGCGAAGTTGCTGGAATGACTGTGGAACTGGGAAATCACTGAAGCCAAAGTCTAAAAAACAAAAATCAATAAAATATATTCACATTTTTTAGTTCATGACAGAAGAAGTTGAGAGGCAAACTAAGAAAACTAAAATCGCAATAAATCATCTGCATAATATAAAAAACAATTAAAATTTGATTTTTGGGTCTTTAAGCCCCTTTTTTATATTGGGCTTTGACGTAAAGCCCCTTTTTTATGTTTTGCCGTGGAGGAAAGACGTAACTTTCGGAATATACAGTGCTCATCCAAAAGCTAGGGTGCTTTAAAATAGGTCTTATTGAATGACTCTCTTACAAGGTAACTGTCAGGGAACACACTAAGGCATCCCCCCTTAATTGGAAAGTTTTGTACAGAAATAAATACTCTTTTAGTATTTAATGATAGAAGACAAAACACTTGGTGTTTTCCCCCAAGGTGTTTTTTAGTATAAAGGTATAGGTGCTCAATGGTCCAAACTGAAGGGGGAAGGTATCAGAAGAATTGATTTTTAGGAGGATGAAGTACCTAAAAGTTGTATTTTTGAGCCAGTATTTTTTTAGCCAGTATTTTGAGCCCAATATTGGATCCCTATATTGGGTGGAAAGCACTCGTTCTTGTTATGTGAGTGCTTGGCTCAATATTTGAGCCAGTATTTTGAGCCCAATATTGGATCCCTATATCGGGTGGAAAGCACTCGTTCTTGTTATGGTTAAGATACTATGAATATACTCAATATTTACACTTCGTGTGCTAAAAAGGATGAATGTCCGCTAAAAAAGTAAACAAAAGTGAAAATTCTAGATACAATGCCAAACAACACATGTAAAATAAATAAAGTGTGTCACACATTAAGGTAAAAATTCAATCCTTAAGAATAAGAACGCAGATATCACACTTTAGTAACCATTATCAAACAGTTCGTGGTAACAAACTGTAGCCCAAGTAAGGAGCGACCCGGCTCAATAGTAACTGAAACTCTAAAAAACGAGATTGTGATACCAATAGATACATCAAAAGAATCAGATTTTAATGCTGATTTCAAATATATAAGTTTCATAAGGTTTAGTCCTACTCATCAAAAGTTAAACGAGAAAATTTGGCTGATTTTTGAAAAAAGGGGGAAAGACCCATATGATAACTATGTCCTTTAGGATGACTTAATCCCCCAAAGCCTCGGGGGGAGGGAGGGCTGAAAGTTATGAACTTTACCCAATGTTAACATATAGTATTGGTTATTGGGAAGTATAGAGACGTTTTTAGGGGGGATTTTTTCTGGTAGGGGGGGGGGTCGAGGGTTATGTGGGAGGATCTTTCCATGGAGGAAGTTTTCATGGGGGAAGGGACATTGATTTGAAGGGGGCGCCGGTTTTTCCAGCATTATTTAAAAAAATATCAGAAATTAAATTAAAAAAAACAAGTTTTTCAACTGAAAGTAAGGAGCAGCATCAAAACTTAAAACGAACAGAAAATATTACGTATATGATAGGGTTCACCCCCTAGTCAATACCTCGCTCTTTAAGCCAAAGATTTTTTAGTACTTTCATAAGAGCTATTTATTCTAATTAACGGCCTTTGTGATTAAGGGGTAATTTTTAAAGAATTGGAACAAAATTCGAACTTTAGCGTAAAGAGCGAGGTATTAACTAGGGAGCGAACCCCCCGATATACGTATTAAAAATACATGAATATAGAAGTTCGTTACGTAAGTTAATTCGTCAGTTAGGTATATTTATTACTAATAAAAACGTTCGTAAATGAAATTAGACAACTTTCGAGAAAGCCATTTAACCAAATAAAAGTAAAATTAATATGCAAATTTTGCTTTAATTATTCATGAACGGTGAGCCAAAATCAAAACATGCATTAATTCAAAAACGTTCAAAGATTAAATAAAAAAAACAAGTTTTTTTTTTAACTGAAAGTAAGCAGCGACGTTAAAACTTAGAACGAACAGAAACTATTCCGTATATGAAAGGGGCTGTCCCCTCTTCAACGCCTCACTCTTTACGCTAAAGTTTGACTTTCTCACAACTCCATTTATTTTAAACAATAAACAACTTTAGCGTAAAGAGCGAGGCGTTGAGGAGGGGACAGCCCCTTTCATATACGGAATAATTTCTATTCGTTTTAAGTTTTAACGTCGCTCCTTACTTTCAGTTAAAAAAACTTGTTTTTTTTTGTATTTAATATACAGGTATGTAGGTGCGATTAGACATATGAATAGCCCATCATATAGTTGTATTTAGGGAATAATTAGATGATTTTACCAGGGGGGGATGATTTTTATCCCTAACTCATAGACGTTCCCAGGGCACTTCGAACCAGTCTCAGGGGAACCTTTCACCTACCAACCTCCATGTGTACGGGAAAGATACGTACTGTAAAGAAGAGAACCTAGACTTTCATTTGAATAAGCTGATCAGTGACTTATAAAAAGGAAGATTTTCACCTAGGGGCTCTGAAAAGGGTACTTACGCATTATATGGGCCTTTACAAGGAAACAAGTCACGAAAAACCCGCCAGACGGGTTAATTCAAGAAACCGCTATAGAGTAATGCAATGAAAAGCGTGGTTTTCATTGCGTTTACGATATTTAAACTGTTGGTTTTTGGGATTTAGGGAGGAAAAGGTACCTAGGTTAGGTTAGGTTACGTTTTTAATATATCCTATGCTTTACCCTCCACCCCTAATGTGCAAATATATAGCCCAAATTTGTTTATAAACTATCATATATTCATCCTACGTATTTTATTTCATTAGCATTAACCAAACTTGACTTTTTAGAAGGGCCCATATAATGCGTAATTACCAAGGGAAGCAACAGCTGCTTTGACTTTAATCTCTAAAGTGCAAGGATAGGACTCAGTTCTGACAAAAAATATGTATTTCCACGTCAAGAACTGACCCGAAAGACTTTTATGTCTCCAAGCCTGATAGAGCTAGTGTCTGTAATAACTGCAAATATAATAGACTCAGCCATATTCACAAAAAGTTAAACCCCCCCCCCCCTAAAAAAAATTCTATGCATAGGCCAGAGTGCACTATGATATTCAGCAAAAAATGTATTTACGTTATGGATTAGTGTAACTATCATTAACGTAAATCAATATAACTGCACGCAACTCTTTCACATTCTGAAAATAAAACCTACAACAGCAATATCTTCAAAATGGTACTGTTCTATTAACCGGGCTCTTTTATATAGTGCTAGTTTGGTTAATGCTAACGAAATAAAATAAAATAGGATGAATAAATAATAGTTTAGAAACAAATTTGGGCTATATATTTGCACATTAGGGGTGGGGTGGGGGGGGGGGCAAAGCATGCCATATATTAAATACGTAACCTAACCTAACCTAGGTACCTTCCCCCCCCTAAACACCCAAAAACAACAATTTAAATACAGTTCTTGCTTTTGTCTATATCCCAGAAGGCATTGTAAACCAGTTTTCATCAGGCGTCTCGATCTATTTCGTGACTGATATGCATTGCCGTATTCAAAAGAGCCCGGTTAATAGACCAGTACCTTAAAAATTGTTTCTAGATTTTAATACTTAAAAGTTCCCTGACTACAATAATTTTGGTTTTAAACTCAAATTAAGGGCATTTTTGAACACATAGTTTCGGATGTCAAACCTGCTTCAAACATCAAAAGGTTAAAAACTCGTATATATTTACTGTACGAGAATTTCATTAACCAAGGCTATCAACTACTTTGCGTGTTCATGCAAATGTCTTCTGCAACATCTGTTCTGAATTAGCGAATTCTCAAAACAACTTGAGGCGGTTTTTGCGCGACCCCCTGGTGGCTATTAACAATAAAAAGACCGGAAATACTCAAAGTGAGTGAAAAAAAAATCGGTTGAGAATTCGCGGAAACACATGAACTGTCAAGATATTAAAAAAAATCTTATGCGATCAAACAATTCCTAGTACTGTGGTAAACATACTGAAGCCAAAGCGACCCTTTTAAATAGTAACCGAAAATTTAAAAAACGGACGTATGAAAGCAACTTGCACATAAAAAAAAAAAATCTCAGTTCTACTCTGATTCCAAATATTTTAAATTTAATAAGTTTAAAAGGTCTACGCAAATTTGCGTAATTTCAGAAAAAAAGGAATGGGAGACCCTCCAAACTGACCCAATCTTGATTTGAATGGCATAATTAAATTCTGGATATTTAGAGGCTCCCTTATCGAATTTTATGTTCTAGGTGTTTATCCCAGAAAACCCCCCTCCTCCCACGTGGAAAATACCCTCCTGGAAATTACCCCCTACCTCGAAAATACCCCCCCGTTTAAATTACCCTGGCAAATTCCCCCGCCTAGGCTTAGGTTGCCTGTGAGTCCAAGCAAATTCAGTCCCCCATTTTGCATACAAGTCAAGGGGACATTGTCCGTCATGAGTCAACCCAAAAATCTCGATCATCCCCATTGAATTACAGAAGAAACTTCAAAAAATGCATCAAAAATGTGAAATTAACAAGGCCGTATCCAGGGGGGGGGGTTACCCGGTTTGAACCCCCCCCCCCGCCCCCCGAAATGTTTGACCGACTCGAAAATAAGTCGAAAATTAGTAAAACCTAGGTAAAAATCAGTAAAATTAGTCGAAAACTGAGTCAAAAATTAGTAACCCCCCCCCCAAAAAAAAGTAAAAAATTAGTAAAACCCTCCCTGAACAAAAATCCTGGATACGGCCCTGGAAATAATATCTACTCCCTTATGATTTTTGGGAATATTTCTGTATACACTGTTATTATGAAAGTAAAGAGTAACATCAGAACACCGAAGAAAGCCGAACTTATTCCGTATAGGAGGAGGACTGCCCCTTCCTCATCCACACCTCTACCTCATGGTCGCAGACACTTCGGATGGTAATCATGAGACTAGAGATTGAGAGTTCAAGTCCTTTTTTCATCAACCGAAAGTGATTGGAGACCAACCAGCCGCGGTGAGGGAGGGGGGGTATTCTGCTGGAGGGAAAAAGATGCCTCAAAGGGTACATTTTGATGCCAAAACATCCCAACTATCATTGAGCCATCGGATAAATGCAGAATTAGTTTTAAGAGAGAGACGAGGGGAGTTAGAAATTGATGAATGATCCGCAGGGCCGAAACCTGGAAGTTGTTGGTGGGAGGTACAAAAGAAACCAGCCGCGGGAGGAGTATTTTTCCAGGGGGTACTTTCCAAGGGAAGATGTTTCGCAGGGGGTATTTTCCGGTGGAGGGGTATTTTCCGGGGGGGGGGGGGGGGGGTGTAAACGCCGAGCACCAGAATTTTCAAGCCCCTAGCTACAAAATCTTATATTTTTCGTGTCACGTGTGCGTGTTTATTTGTTGTTGCTTTTTTCACTAGGGGTAATCGCATCGAACTAATAAGAGAATAATTTTGAAGATCTTTTTGAACGGAAATCATAGGTTCCTTGCCGTCCAAAATTTTCATCCAAAATCATTCGGGAGGCAATTAGGCTCCCCTGAGCCTTTTCTCACCCCCGAGGCCCAATGCAGCCAAAAATGGTGTTGCATCAAAATTTCAAAGCAACTGTTTTAATCATAAAAGTAAAGATATCAAAAAAAGATTATGCTTCCAAAGATAGTACAAACTGTGCAATTTCCTGGGCAAGGGCCTTAAGTTATTCAAATTTATCATTTTTTTATATAATGGCTAATAAGAAAATCTTCGCAGTGTTGTTAACCGCTGTTGAACATAAAGATTTGAGCTTAAGGATCTTACTGGTGTGACAACGGATATTTTATGTTCCCCTGAAAAGATATTTCGGGAAAACGACCCTAACTTGTACAAATGACCTATTTCAAATGAAAATATTTATTAGTGAATTATGTTACAACACTGAGATATACCTTCTTCGGACATTGGATCTCATATAAATTTTATCCAAGACAATTTTTAGATTCCAAGAACTTCACCTTTATTATACTGCTACTACTGACAACTCACTGCGCACCAAGCCGCGTGAAGCCAACACAGCTGAACACGCTCCTATTCCATCCCAATCTATTCAAAGCTTCCTTCTTAAAAACCCTCCCAAGAAGCTCCAATTTCCTTCAAATCCTTTCTTACGACCTTTTTCCACTCCCATTCGAGGACGGCGATCTGCTTTTTGTTTGGCCCCAGATGGATGGCCAAAAAGGACGATCTTTGGCAATACGGTATCCTTCACAGGGTTGTCACCACGGTCAGTTCCTAAAGTCTAAAATTGCGTGGTACACAGCGATTTTCGGTTGCTACAGTCAAAATATTGACTGTAATATTTATTCCCATTTGCTTTAAAAATAAAATTATCAGTTCAAGCGACCTGGAAAAGCTATTTTGTTCCCTCTTAAACAAGCGGTTTCTCGACAAGCATTTAGCTGAAATTTGCACCAAAAGGACAAGATGTTTTCGTGGCGTTTTGCAAAAACGGCATAAGTCCATTTTTCCTAATTTTACAGAAGAGCAAATTAAAAACGCACAATGAAAGAATCTTCCTCACAAATCAATATTTAAGAACTTGAAACTTTAAAGACTGATTGCTAGTTAACTCTTTGATCAAAAATCGCTGGAAATGTTTGAATTGCTGAATCGTTCGTTACTTAGAAGATAAGGGGCTTACGCCCTCTTGGAAAGATTTGTAACTCTGTCAGAACTACAGATAAGCCCGTTTTGAATAAATGAATCGATAGATCTCTTCGAGCTTTTTCGAACCATATGTTTAACTCATTTTCGGAAACAAGTGGACTTAGGCCCTTTTTGCAAAGCGCCATGGATTTATACCAGTAGATTCATTAGTCTCAGAGCAATCCATTCAGTGAATCAGAATTATGGTATTACGTATACCTCTTCTCGTAGAAGCATCTAAAACAGTTTTAAAAAAAATAGGAAAATAGTCTTTTTCAACGATTTTCAACGTATTTTCAATCTAAAAAACCATGTACACAAAATTTCATAAATATAATTCGGTGGTAGATTCGAGTCCAACCTAAAGAATGATATAAAAATTGTCGTTTTCCGTTGATATATGAAAACTGTAGTAGAGCAAAAAAAACAACATACTAAAAATTGTAGAGGAAAAATAAACCTTAAATCAGAAACAACGGAGGATAAAGAAGTGTTGTTACGCAGCGACAGCTACTTCCCTTACCTATATGCCATTCTTGGTAAGGATGGTGGATGCAGTGAAGATGTAAAAAGTAGAACAGCGCGTTTTTTTTTATCACAGTTGAGAGAAGTTTGGAAGATAAGTCTTATAGCTAAGATTAGGATATATTCAAAATGTTTTCTAAAGGAAATGACTGAGGAAATTTTTAGGTAATCGACTGAATGACCGCATATCAGACAATAAGCTACGTGGAAGATTTGGCTTGATGCCGCTTTCCAAGGCTATAACGAAAGAAAGGCTGCACACAGAGGTGTACATGCGAGCGAAATTCGTACATCACCACGATTCAATTGTCAATTTTGACTATTTTAATTCCTTTGCAAAATGATTTATAAAGAAGGAAAAGTTCAACTTATATCTGACAACGGAGTGATGTTTTCCAGCAATTTTTTAAACAATGCAGCAACAGCAATAGAAGCGGCAATCAGTATCAAAATGATTCGACTGAAAAGCTGATTATGGCTATCCAGTTCAACAAGAATATATAAGAGAAAAAAAGACACGAATATACAGTTTTGGTCCTGAAACAATGGGAGTACAACGGTTTGCGTGTAACTGAACCACTGTGTAACTGAACCACAAGTAACTGAACAACCGTGTAACTGAACCACCGTGCAACTGAGCCCCTGTATAACCGAACACCTGTGCAACTTAACACTCATGTAACTGAACCACCAGGCAACTGAACCCCATTTAACTAAACCCTCGTGTAACTAACCCCCGTGCAACTCAATCCCCCGTGTAACTGAACCCCCGTGCAACTGAACCCCTTGCAACTGAACCACCGTGCAACTGAACCACCGTGCAACTGAGCCACCGTGCAACTGAAACACTCGCAACTGAACCACCGTGCAACTGAACCACCTTGCAACTGAACCACTGAACTCAGCTTTTCAGTGTTCTAAAAATATGAGGCAATCTAATTGGGTAAAACACAAGTTAGAATTTTTACACGTTCAATCTTGTTGGAATTGTTTGTTTCTTATAGTCATGATAAACGCCAGTCAAGATCATTCATAAAAAAGCTTTGTTTTGCTTTGTAAAAAAAAAGATGATCCGATTGTAACAAACCATTAAAGCTGATTTATTTTTCTTTTTTTCAAATGAATTAATTAAAAAAAAAACTTTCCAAAAAATAAGTTTTTCAAAGAAAAGAAAAGGCCATTTTATAAACTTAAGCTCAGGAGATACAAATACCTGTTAAAATTCAAACTCAAAACGACCAGAAATTACTATTAAAGAATAAATGAAACCCAAAACGAACAGAAATTAAATAAATAATCGTAGCAAAAAACATTCAACAAGTAATAATGTAAATGAATAAATAGATCTTAAAGCGAGTAATGCTTAAATTGAATATGAAAATCAGGCTTAAAACGAAAAAAAATATTTTGCTATTAAAGTATAAATGAAACTTGAAACGAACAGAAATTAAATAAACAAGCAATGCGAACAAACATTCAATATATATTAATGTAAATGAATAAATAAATCTTAAAACGAGTGAAATTTAAATTGAATATGCAAATCAAGTTTGAATCAAAGAAAAATAACTACAAACAAGAGTTTGGGTGTCGCCTCACTACAGAAGCCTAAAACCTACTGCGTCATTGGTTCTTTACTGAAATCGAATTAAATTACAAATGTTTTCTTTTGTACTTAATATTGAAAATAAATATTAAAATTACAGTAAAATTTTGAACTGATGAGCTTTCAGCAATTAATATCATTATACATAAAATATTCAGTTTAATTCATCAGTTCTTTCCAAGATTGGTCAAGACAAATATAGTTTCACTACAAACAAAATTTGGATTCTGTCCCCTTCTTTAACTGTAAAAACCTAAAGCCTTCTGCGTCATTGGCACTTCACTGAAAACGAATTACTCGTATATTACAAATTTATTCTTTTCCAGTTCTTACAGCATTGAAAATGAAAATAAAAATTACAGTGAAAAAAAATCTTGAACTGATGGATCTCTCAACAATTAATAGAATTATATATCTAAAATTCAATTTGATTTTGTTTATATTTTCCAAGACTGTTCAAGACTCATATAGTTTATGAAGGATTCGGAGAATCCTTAAATTACAACCCTTGCCCTGAGGGCTGTGGGAGAGTTGTCATCCTCAAAGATCTAATTTCCAGAACTTAAAACTACGTTTAATAAAATGGTTGTCTCAAAATTTTGATTGGATGTGTTTGAGGAAATGATGGGCGTGGGGGGGGGGGGGGGGCTAGTTGCCCTCCAATCACTTTCGACTATTAAAAAGGGCACTAGCCCTTTGAATTTCCAACCGGATGAGCCTGTTTTGAAGTTTCTATGACAACGCCTTCTATAAAAACCTTATATACCCCCAGGGCATAACTTAAAACCCTTGCCCTGAGGGTTGTGGGGGAGTGTCCTCCTCAAAAACATATTTTCTATCTGGAAATCAACTATTTTGAACAAAATGGCTATCTCAAAATTTTGATTGGATGTGTTTGGGGAAATGATGGGTGTGGGGGGGGGGGCTAGTTGCCCTCCAATCACTTTCGACTATTAAAAAGGGCACTAGCCCTTTGAATTTCCAATCGAAAGAGCCTGTTTTGAAGTTTCTACGACAACGCCTTCTATAAAAGCCTTATATGCCCCCAGGGCATAACTTAAAACCCTTGCCCTGAGGGTTGTGGGGGAGTGTCCTCCTCAAAAATATATTTTCTATCTAGAAATCAAGTACGCTGAACAAAATGGCTATCTCAAAATTTTGATTGGATGTGGTTGGGGGAATGATGAGCGTGGGAGGGGGGGCTAGTTGCCCTCCAATTATTTTCGACTATTAAAAAGGGCACTAGAACTCTCGATTTCCAATCGAATGAGCCCCTTTTGAAGTTTCTACGACGACCCTTTCCATATGAAGTGCCTCTGGGAAAAAAAATAAAACGTTGGAGCCGTATGGCCTTTACTATAGGCAACGCTACAGCGTTGCCTCTGATCAGACTTTTCTGAACGTTACGTAATAAACATATGTGTTGAAAATATTTGACCTTTGTCAATCTAGATATCAAATTTTTATCAGATGTCTTTGAGGAGATTGCCGCTAAAAAGGATATGGGAGAGGGCTGGTTGCCCTCCAGCCTTTTTTTCAACATTCCTTCAGCATGCCCTGAAAGTTTAAACTTCATAACCTCAAGTTTATACCCTCAGCTGTTCTCGACACATTGCAGATACGTCGTCTTGTACAACTGGATGCACAAAGTACCTCTTGATTCAGTTGAAGATGCTCCTAAACATTTTCCGAACGATATGATGGCTGATATCATCAGCCATTGTAGATATTGCTGATATTTCCTTTTCACAACCAATAAAGGAAAAATTGTCTTTTGATTGTGTTTGGCCTTCTTCTTGACATTTTCCTAAGGTTTCACCTTATGCTCCATGCTTTTTTATTTTTAGGATCAAACATGCCCTCTCTTCTTGATAAAAAAAAAAAACAAAACAAAAAACACCTCGTATGTTAACAATAGGCAACTTGCAGAACTTACAGCCCTTGCACCAGAAGCTAGGGGTTGTGAACCCATGGAGGCATAGTTATTTAACCTTTGATCTCTTTTAAATAAAATGATTATCTCAAAATTATCAATCGGATGTATTTTGGGGAAAAAAGAGGGTGGGGTGGAACCAGTTCGATCACTTTTAACTCTTAAAAAGTGCACTGGAATTTTTGATTTCCAATAAAATGAGCCCCATCCCCCAAGCTCATAAAAAATCTTTTCTATAAGAACCTTATTTGTTAACATTGAGTAACTAGCTTAACTTACAGCCCTTGATCCAGAAGCTGCATATGGGATTATTAACACCAGAGGCATGATTTTTGGGCCTGTAGACTGTTTACAAAACACATTTTTTTTAAAACTTTGATCGGAATATTTAGGGGGAACCCGAGGACTGTGTTTTTTTTTTTAATTAATCACGTTTTATTGTTCGATTGGAAATTGAAAGTTTTAGTGCCCTTTTTAAAAGTAAAAAGTGATTGCAGGACAACCAGCCCCCCCCCCCGGAAAAAACACCTCCTGTGGAAAATACCTCCGGGAAATACCACCTCGTTGAAAATACCCCCCCCTGGAAAATACCTCCCCGTAAAAAATCTCCTCTGGAAAAACACCCCTTGCGGTTGGTTGGTGTCTAATCACTTTTGACTCATAAAAAAGACTAGAACTGCCTGGGGATTACAAATGATTTCTACCTCCATCCTCCTCTCGTCTCTCCCCTAGAGCTAGTTCTGTATTTATCCGAAGGCTCAATGAGAGTTGAGATATTTTGGCATTAAAATGCACCCTTTGAGGTATCTCCCTCTCTCCCTAGCTACAAAACAATCAGAGAGCCCCATTGCAGAAGTTAAAGTACCTTTTGTAATGTGTAGTTTTGTAATTTGTCCATTGCTTACAGATAGTGTTTGTTGTTGGAAAGCATACGGTCATTTTTCGCGTGATAGTTTTCTGAAGGGGGGGGGGGGAATTTTCTTGAGGATTTTCCATCAGAAGAACATTTTTTCACGGAAGGGGGGGGGCAAGACTTACACATAAATTCCTCTTTTAAACTTTCCTTAGTACTTCTCAGCTAAGCTAAAAACTTACATAACCCAAATAAAAAAAATTTCCGATTGGGAAAACCATGTTTTCTACAAGGGGTATTTTTCAGAGAGGGGTTTTTCCTTGGGAGATGGAGGGGGAGAGTAAACGTCTAGACCCGTAGACGATGATAGGGCCAAGGGAAACCCCATTAACAGACATAAAAAAGGAGATATAAATCTTGCTTTAAGAGTTTGTGACGTCCGATTTTCTTTGTTTTTGTGAAAACAAAACAGAGCTTTCTTATTAATCATCTTGACAGTCATTTATATTATGACGTTAAAAAGCAAACAATTCCAACAAGGTTGAACATGTAAAGATTCTAAATTGTGTTTTACCCAATATAACTACTGTGTTTGAGTTGCAAGAAAGCTCAGTTATACGAGGGTTCAGTTGCACAGTGGTTCAGTTGCACGGTGGTTCAGTTGCATGGTGGTCCAGTTGCACGGTGGTTCAGTTGCACGGTGGTACAGTTGCACGGGGGTTCAATTACACGGCATTTTAGTTAAATGGGTTTGAGCTGCACTGGGGTTCAGTTGCACGGTGGTTCAGTTGCATGGTGGTTCAGTTGTAAAGTGATCCAGTTACACGATCATTCGGTTGCATGGTGGTTCAGTTGCACGGTGGTTCAGTTACATGGGGGTTTAGTTAAATGAGTTTGAGTTGCACTGAAGTTCAGTTGCACGGTGGTTCAGTTACAGTGGTTTAGTTGCTTGGAGTCCAGTTGCAACGGAACCGAACAAAACATAATGCCAGTAAATTTTGGGTGAGTTGAAAATCTGTGTGGATGAAATGACAACTAAAATTGCTCATGGATGTGATTGACGAATGTGATCCATCATAGCAATTTTTTTCTGTGTGAACCAAGGGTGATAGGTTTCCAAAAAATCGTGTCTGAGCTAAACAAAAAACAAGATGCTTTCGAATGGTTTGGGAAGAGGTCATAAAAAAGGATTTAATGTAAGTAAGAACTTCCTGGAAGGGAATAAAGGCAGAAACTCTGAACAGAGCAGACGCAGAAGGAGGAGCAGACGCATCTGTCTTGGCTTTAGGTGGACTGGTGCTTCTATGAGTTATCAGTAGTAATAGCAGTATCGTGATGCTAATTTTTATTATAAAATTAAAAGGGAGTTAAACTATTGTAAGCACATGTTCCTGGTGGGTGAATAGCGACCCTTTTGACCCTTAGGAGAATGCTGCAATTTTTGAAATTCTTACGAAAAGTTTAAACAACAATGGAAGGTCAAGTCGATCGCAGATTATGAATGATTCACTTTCACTATGGGATTCTTATAACTCTGCAATTTTGACACGAAGTTTATTATGTGTAGGACGATTTAAAACGGGTATTAATTCAAACATCCTTCATTTTAAAGTAAAAATCTATATGGTAATTTAGGAAACTATATGATAATATGGTAACGTCATGAAATGGGATCATTTTCTTAAGTGTAATAAAAAATTATCAAAGGCGAATATATATACCTTGGGGACATTTAAGGTAAGCCATATAGACATAGATCCTCGTCACAGGGCTCGAAAAAAGCGTCCACTTACATTAATCAAACTGTAAATGTCCGTAAAATTATATCAAGAAACCAAATACGTTTTATATTTGACGTGGGAAGACCGTATAATGAATTTGGTTATTTAATTTACCAATCAGAATCCAGGAAATGGTGACGTACTATTTATTCAAGTTTTATCTTTCGCTATTGTTCAAGTGCCAAAGGCATAAAATACATCAATAATACTTGCCATGCAGGGTTAAATATATGACAGTAAATTTTCAAAATATCAAAATAAAACACATTTTCATGGCAAATAAACGCTTTTTTGATCTTCCCCTTCCCTGGAAAAAAATCTTACAGGCATCTTTTTCTTTTCAGGAAAGAGCCATGGTCCTTATAATTATATTTGAAAAAAAACTACGTTTTCTAAAGAGTTAAAGAGTTTTTATTGTTTAAAAAAAAGAGTTGTGAGAAAGTCAAACTTTAGCGTAAAGAGCGAGGCGTTGAGGAGGGCACAGCCCCTTTCATATACGGAATAATTTCTGTTCGTTTTAAGTTTTAATGTCGCTCCTTACTTTCAGTTTAAAAAACTTTTTTTTTATTTAAAGGCTGCGAAAGCGGCGGGTTTGGGAGGCGGCAGCCCCCCAACTGTACCTCCTAATCCCTGTACGTTTTAAGGTTCGAACTTTTGACTCAGCCTCTTTAACTCTTTAGAAAACGTAGTTTTTTTCAAATAATTTCTGCACATTTTTGTACAGTTTATTACTTATTATTGCTTGACTAACTGTTAGCTGATCGTGTCAGGAGTTAAAGTTGCGGGGCTGCCGCCCCCCAAACCCCCTGCTCTTTAAGATTAAGGAGGCACACTTGTGCCTCTTTAAAGAGTTCTTTTGGAGACGCCTGTTGAACCGAAGGATTTAATAGATTGGATTTAAAAAAGAAACTGAGTTTCTTTTTTCAACTTTAAATTCAATATGTAAAAAAAATTTCTCTGACGGGGAATCGAACCCGGGTCTTCCGCCTGACAGTCAGGAGTAGTGACCACTGTACCAAAAAAACGTTACATTATTTTTATTCTGTGCGATGTATTTTTGACGCAAGCAAATCCCCACAAAACTTGATATTTGGTTTTTGGAAAACAGGGAAGGAGTGATCGGATTGAGTGGAAATTTCGAGGATAAGCTTCCAGGCCCCAGGAAAGCTTATCCTCTAAATTTCAGCCCGATTGGACAACGTTAAAGGGGGGCTGTGGTGGGAAAATTTAACATGGGCTCTTATAGGAAAACGAGGTTTTTCGTAAATGTAAATTCGGGGGATAATTTTTTCGGTCTGAAAATATCAAAAGGCCCTAACAGGTCGAATTCCGCTTCGAATGAGTCCTCATTCGCCCGGATCCGTTGCCAACTGTGGCCTGTAGGCGTGGCTGATAAAAAAAAGAGAAATGAACCTTAAGTGGCTATATTTGGTTTTTGGAAAACCGGGAAGGAGTGATCGGATTGATCTGAAATTTCGAGGATAAGCTCCCGGGCCGTAGGAAAGCTTAACCTCTAAATTTCAGCCCAATCGGACAACGTTAAAGGGGGGCTGTGGTCGGAGGGTCGAAACTTCCGGCCCACTTTTACCCATGAAGATAAAGTCGGAGGGGGTAAAATTTTGCACGTTTCTTAGTTGGAGCTTGGGCTACAAAATGCGATCACCGCTGTCTCTCTGCGACCGCTAGGACCGGAAATCGCTTAACATTGTGGTGGGTCGCCTCTTTATAGAGGCACAAGTGTGCCTCCTTGATAAGTAATCAATTTTTAGGCTAATATTTCATTAAATTTTCTTGGTGGCAACGAAAAAATGACAAGAACATCAGCCAAAATATTACTAGGTGGATGGCGTTTACCCTCCCCCCCCAGAAAATACCCCCCTCCTGCCGAAGATACTCCCCCAGAAAATACCCCCCTCCCCGCGAAAAATACTCCCCGCAGAAAATAGCCCCCCCCCCTGGAAAATAAGGCTTTCCAAATTTCAGAATTTTATTTTACTTTTTAATTTTTTTTTTTATTTCCGTAGGGGGAAGGAATTTTGGTACTTGTGTATTATGCACCACTCATTCAAGTTCACGCTGTGTAAAATTCGAGAATTCACCAGTTTTTTCGTTAGTTTCTTCGTTACTTTAAAAATAAATTTGGGCCATAGATTTGCATATTAGGGGGGGGGTAAACTTTGGACAGTTTGAAGTCAGAAAACAATTATTTCTTGGTATGGCCAATAAAAAATTACAAAAATCCCAGTATAAAGTAAATGTAAGGGGTACTCTTGCATTATGCGGAGACCGCTATATACTGTATCAAGGACACGAGGGACGAAACCCGCCAAACGGGTTATTTGCAAGATACCGCTATAGAGAAATGGAATGCAAAGCGTGGTTTTCATTGCGTTTACAATATTTAAACTGTTGTTTTTTGGGGCTTAGGTGGGGGAAGGTACCTAAGTTAGGATAGGTTACGTATTTAATATATGCTAGGTTTCACCCCCCCCCCCTTAATGTGCAAATATATAGCCCAAATTTGTTTCTAAACTATTATATATTCATCCTATTTTATTTCATTAGCATTAACCAAACTTAAGTATATCATGAAAAAAGACTAAAATCACGTTGAAATTCGGCAGAATAAGAATGGGCGACATTCGGGGTCGTATCTAGGATTTTTTTTTTTTCGGGGATTTTACAACAAAAAACTTTACAAAACCCAACAAAAATTTGTTTATATGTATTTTTGTTAATTTTGTAGGAGTCGGGCCAAAAAATATTTGACGGAGGGGTTCAAACCGGGCCTCCCCACCCCTTGGATATGGCCCCCGCGACATCTTCACTATATACAGGTATAACCTGTAGAATTTAAGTGGTTATGTGTTATCTCCGGGAAACAGGAAAGGACTTATGTGACCGAGCTGGAGTAGAAAATTCCATGATTAGCCTGCATAGAACAAAGACTAATTTATAAGTCTTTCAGCGATCATGATATCGACAACTTTTAGCATACAATTTAAATTCGGTACTTTCCCAATATATGGGCATCTACAAGGAAACCAGTCACGGATTAACCCGTTTTTGACGGGTTAATTCAAGACACCGCTATACAGTAATGCAATGCTTAGCGTGGTTTTCAATGCGTTTACGATATTTAAACTGTTGTTTTTTGGGGTTTAGGGGGAGAAAATGGTACCTAGGTTAGGTTAGATTACGTATTTAGTATATGCAATGCTTTACCCCCCCCCCCTAATATGCAAATATATAGCCAAAATTTGTTTATAAACTATTATATATTCATCCTATTTTATTTCATTAGCATTAACCAAACTTGACTTTTTAGAAATGCCCATATAATGGGAAAGTACCTTAAATTCTCTAAAGAAACTTGAGCAAGCTCAGTTTTCAGTAAAGCGTTTGTTTTTAGAATTCTATAGACAATCGTGATTTTCAAGCATCAGTTTGTTTAAGCTAGTTTTATCGATATATCTTGCGTATTTGCGAAGCAATAACTTTTGGTTGTTTCGAATTCCAACTTCACTCTACTTCTGTAAGAAACCTTTGTTTTTTCAAAAGTTAATTTTCGTTCGTTTTTATTTTTTTTTTAAATCGTGCAATAAACCTTTTAAAAAGAGCTCTTTAAATTAGGCGATGAAACTAAAAAAAATCAATATGGTTCTTTGTTAAAATATGACATTTACCTTATCAGCCCTGAATGTTTTTTCTGCGCAGGAAAATTCTGATTTTCTAGTATAGGGCTCATTTCGACCTTAGAAAACATATGGCTGTGTTAGAAAACCGTCGGGGCACATACTCTTAGAAATCTCGATCCCTGTCAAATGACAGTAATGGGACTAGAAGGGTATACCAGCAAGACAACTTCGTTTATACGAAAAATATAAAAAAAGGCACAAAACATATGCACAAAGTCAAGTTTCAAACTCAGTGAACATGGTACATCTTGAAGCAGTTCCTGTCTTTGTTCAGACACAGCACAACCTCACATTTCTCACAACGAATCCATGAAACCCCCTTTTTTCCTTTAGGGCACTTTCATAGCGGCATTGGGCTTCCCGACCTCCTAAATGCACAGGGAAGTGATTTACTCGGTCATACCGGACGCTTTTGATCGTGCAAGTTGATCGCGCAGCAGGCCGAGACGGCGAAGGAGCCGTAAAAATTCTCGGCATCTTGTTACTGGTGAGGACGACCAGCTCTTCGTTTAGAGATCTGCTCCTCATATTCACACTTCAGCAGTGCTTCTGCAATTTCGTTCCGGATCTCGAAAAGTGACAAAGGTCCACTTTTTCGTCTTTGTTTCAATTCGATACAAGGTGACGAGATGATCCAGCTTGTCTATTCCTCCCATGTTGCGGTTGTAGTGACCAATAACGTCAGGTCTTTTCACATCAACCTTCTCCTTCTTCTCGTTACTCCATCTTTTCACTACTCCACCTGCACCGCAATAATTCGACGCCATGTTTACTGCGCTGTTGTCAAACCAACGCACAAGGACAAGTCCCTTTTCAATGTCGCTAACTTCGTCCCACGACCATCGTCCTTTCTTCCTAAGATCCTTCTCATCTGCAAGCTTTGCTTTGGCTATCCTGCCCTTTCTGATAGTTCCTGCTGCCAAGAAACCATCTGCTGTCAACTTTTCAAGCATTGGTAACGTTGTAAAGTAGTTGTCGAAATACACTTTGTGATAGACATGATTGTCAATTTTCTCCAGCAGACTAAGAACAATGGCTCCTCCCAAACCTCCAGCTGTTTCTCTGTGCTCCTCCCCAATAGGGGTACTCTTTCCCTGATAAACTTCAAAGTCATACATGATACCGGAAGAACCACAGAGAACTAAGTTTTTCAGCCCCCACAATCTTGGCTTTTACTTTATGTATGGTTTTATCCTCGTCTGGCCTTTGAAGGGGATCATCTGCTCGTCTACACATAGGTCTTCCTCCCTTTCAAGGTCCAAACACCACGCTCTAACAAGGGATAACACAGGCCTGACTTTCCATAACGCATCATTTTCGTTCCTGTCCTCTTCGGACCAAAAGTGGAGATGATTGCGTAATTTATGGTATCGATCTGTTGGAAGTGTTCTTGGAGACTATGGGAAGAAATTAATTTTTGTTCCAGTGAAGTTGTATCTGTAAAAGATTCAGGGATCCCATAAGGATTGAGATCCCAACCATTTAGCGTATCTCTTGGGCCAGACTTTTGCCTCTGACTGCTATAGTTTTACCGTGTTCCTTCATATGGTACAAGTCCGTCTTTTCAGCCATAGTCTAAAAAAACTCAAACGGAATATACTTGTAGAAGTATTCGACAGGAGTAAGCCCCTCAGTCTGAGAATCCCAGTCTTGTCATTTGACGTACACTGACTTTTGAAAATTCTGACAGCCCACTAGATGGCGCTAGTCACTAAATAGAACTTTCATTGATTAGTTTCGGCTATCTAGTTTTAAATGATATTACAAAAGTAGGCAAATAAATGATATGCCTATTTGAATTTCTAACTAGAAATTACCCACTTCTAACAGACTTTTTCCCACTTTTGTTCTAATTAAATTTTCGTCCACTGCAATGTTCCGAAACAACACGTGTGATACATCAATAGATTGGTAGATGTCCCAAGAATACAAAGAATATGGTTTTAGTTACTACTTTTCACACTAGATAGCATCTGGTGAGCAAAAATTAGCCACCCGTCATTTGAAGGGCTCCGGGGCGAAAGGGTAAAATATAGGTCCTCCCGTAGACTGTCCCATACGTCCGAACATTATCACGTAACTAAACAGTCCAAGGGATATGTTGTTCAGAGTCCAAGGGATAGGTAGCTTTGAGAATTTGTTTAATTCAACTATTTTCGACTGTTTTTGAAATTCAACTATTTTCGTGAGATATGAAAATAAATAAATGCCATTTTTTAATTCGGCATTTTTGTTCAAAACACATTTTTTAGTTTTCACATATTAAGGAGGCTGAGAAGGGGATTGTAAACCTCAAGTTAAGGATTTTTGGCCATGGATATTATAATGGTACCCCTATTATGCTTCCCAGGGTTTCCACTCTATAAGATGCCACATGGCACTTTGCGATGGAGCTATTAAGACTCCAGTTGAGGAGCTATGAAACTCTATGGCAAATCGATTGGCTATCTTTCCCTGGCACTTTGACCCTCCTTGGGCAACAATTGATGGTTTGTGGCACAAAATGGCAAAAAAATATCCCTTTGTTGTGGCACGACCTCTTTTATTAATTAGAAAAAGCATTAATTATGACAATTTCCTTTCAAATGAGTCCCGTCCCATTATTCTATGACTACCAGTGCGATATCATCACGCCTGGGAGAAAAGGGGACATGTAGTGCTCTTTTCCTTGTTGTTCAGGGTGGAGGGGGGCTGTAAATCTGCTACAAAGAATTTTTTACCACGGCGATCCCAATGGGGTCCTCTTCACTCCGATCCGACGCTATTTTCGAGGGGGTCCGCTGTTCTTATTAAATTTGTTTTTGCAATAAACTTTTACTAATAAGATTATTGGAAGTAACAGCTACCACTCCTGAATCAGCTTCAAATACAAATTTTTTCTCACAAGACGTTTTTTTTTGCAAAACATATTTTAAACATTTGGTTACTACGGGCCGTGGTTTGCTCTTTAATAGTCTGCGGCTATCCCTGGAACCAAGATTTCAAGAAAATAGGGTTTAAGACCAAACCGTCTCTTCAAAATACATCTAGATTTATTTCCCTTTCTGGATACGTTTCTATATATTTTCAGGCGTCCCTCCTTTTTATATTTTTAAATGGACTTATCGGTGTTCCGGTTCCTCCCTTCTATTCTAAGACAGTCTATTTCCACTATGAATGAAGCCCATCTGTGAGGACTGAAGTCCCAAGACTCAATGCAAAGTAAAGGCTTTATCTGCCCATTCCATAATATTGCTATGTTTCAATGTAATTGACCTTATGCTTTCATACATTAGAACAGCTTAGATTACTGCAAGGCCGTACCCAGAGGGGTACGGCCTTAGGGGGTTTTAACCCCCCCCCCCCGAAATGTTTGTTTGACTCGTAAAAACGTAACAAAAATCTTTGAGTAAAACCCACTCTGAAAAAATCCTGAGTACGGCCTTACATTACTGTAAACTGGTTCTAAGGATGTTATCTAATTGACAAAAACTTAACGAAAAAAAAAGTTTTTCTGGTGAAAGTTAAGAGCGAAGTTGAAACTTAAAACGAAGAAAAAAACTTCTTCGCAGCTTATGCAACACACTTTTGAAAGACTGTTTCAGATAAACTGGCTCTTGATATTTTCCCATGTTTGTAATAGTCTGAAAAACTATCGCTTAACTGAAAGCGCAAAACCGACGCAACAATACAAGATTAGGAGCAGAGAAACCCTCAAGTAGCCTGAAGAAAATATGAACTAATTCATAAAGCTCTCAATAGTATTTTACCAACCACGAAATTAATAAATCTTTTATGTGTAATTTTAGTTCTCTTAAAAACTCGAGCAAGCTTTATTTTTGGTAAAGCGGTAGTTTTTCCCGAATTCTAAAAACATGGGCGAGTATTAAGAGTCAGTTTATTTGGAACAGTTTGCCGACTAGTGCCAGTTAGTCAATAAATGAAGGGGGTGGGGGATTGTCTGTCCCTACCTCTGAATTTGAAAAATACCTTTTTTGGAGTATTTTCATTGAAAAATGCCATTTTTTGGTCTTTTTAGTGAAAAAGATTGCCCGCCCCTCTCAGATATTGAAAAATTCATTTTGAATTCTCCTCCCAAATTTTCGTGAATTAACGCCAATAGCCTAGGACTATCCAAGGCCACCGACCGATATAGCCTAGTTTCGTTAATCAGCAGACAATTTATAAAATTTACTAAAGGAGATAAGAGCGGGGGTTTACAATATAAAGAATTTTAAACCTCAGATTAGTATTTTCGATCGTAGAAATTATGATAGTACCCTTTTTATGCTTCCTAGCCCCTCTTCTCAAGGAACGGAGCCCAAACTGATATTTTGGGGTGCCATATGGTACTTCATAATGGCATTATCACGTCGAATTCAGGAAAAGCATGTAGATACATAAGTTAGCTTTCAAATGAGCCTCCAAACAGCTCTCTATGGTGTTTCAGCAAGGCCGTATCCAGGAGGGGGGGAGTTACCCGGTTTGAACCCCCCCCCCCCCGAAATTTTTGACCAAGTCGAAAATTAGTAAAACCTAGGTAAAAATCAGTATAATTAGTCCAAAACTGAGTCAAAAATTAGTAAACCCCCCCCCCCAAAAGTCAAAAATTATTACCCCCCCCCCCCCCCCCGAAAAAAAATCCTGGATCCGCCCTTGTGTTTCAGTGCTCCCCTAGTGACGAAAAAACAAACAAACAAAAAAAAAACAATTACAACAAGGGACATAGAAAAAATTGACTTTCTTCGTTTTTCAAGATGAGGGGGGGGGACTATAACTTTCCTATATGTAATGTTTGACAATAGCAATTACAATGGTGTACTTTTCATTTCGGTCCGTTGCATTTTCGAGAGGTTTTAGACTCTTATTCGAAATTCCGAAAAAATTTGTTTTCAAAATAAAATTTTACTATGAAGATTAATCGAAATAATAGTTACCATTTTTGAATCAGCTTCAAATGACAGTTTTGACAGTTTTGATTTTTTAAGTTTTGGTTACTAGAGGCCGTGGTTCGCTCTTTACTAGGTTGCAGCTATCGTTGCAACTCTGAAAGGGATCTGTATAACCTACAATTTCAAAATACCAAGGACAATGAGAAACAAAATCTGTTTCTTCGAATTGTTAAAGCGAAAACTTACACAACCATCAGGCACATACACACGAATGTCTTTCGGGGGGAGGCACGATCACAAAAAATCTAATTTTGTTAAAAATTTGACGAAGAATTGCCCAGAAAATTCAGGAAAATTTGGTATTTCGAAGGGCCCAGCCCCCGAGGGCCCCTCCCGCGTAAGTCTTTAACAACAATATTTATTAAAAATTAGGCTGACTCGGAAACTCAATATTTAATGGAAAAGGCCTCCGTGTTCAGTTACAGTTTTTGATAGCAGCGGGTGCCGAAAAAAAATGGGGGAAAAAATAGCAAAAAATAAGCTAAGCTTTTGGAATCAACAGTTTGGCAATGTTTGAATATTTACGGACGAAATTTTTTTTTTCCAAATTAAAACAATTAATTGTTATTTAAACGGTTCAACGTCGCAACGCTGACGATAATTTGATACTGCCGTATAAAGTTATGAAACAAAAACAAATAAAAAAATGTGGTTTTCAGGTATGAATAGATCTAACATGTGTCGAGGGGGGGGGTTATGTCCTTGGTACTTCAAGAGCCTCTGTTTTAATGAATAAAACGAAGAACGATAGTTAACTTCAACTCTTCTACTTTAGGTTCAGGCACCAGAGAGTACGATTATCTTATAAGAATGGAAACTGGCGCAAATGTCAAAAAAATTACAAAAGCCATTCAACGTTTGGCAACCGATTTTTTTTTTTTTTTTGACTAAAATAAGGCAAAATTACAGTAATTAGTGAGATTGGCAAAAATAATGTAGTGATAGGCCTCTGATATCAGTTATTAAAAAAAACACAATTACGAAGTTTGAGACAAAACTAATAAACGCCAAATGCTAGATAGCGTTGGAGGTTTTTTTTTTCAAAAATAGCACCAGTTTCCACTCTTGTAAAATCTCTGTTCGTTCAGCATCATGAATTACATCATAATCGTTCAAAAAAATTGATTGATTAAGTCAAAAAGAGAAGGATGGGAAAAAAAATAATTGACGAGGAGCAATATAACAAGCCCTTGACCATATTACTATTTTTAATTGAAGTCAATGATCTAACTAGTTTTATAGAGCATTTTTCTTGTTGGCAGATGTTTGACAAGGCAAGGGTAGTATTTGATTGCTTATAATGATATCATCCGTTTTTAGTTTTTTCACTTACATCACTAGGATAATGTTAATCATTTCCGGGTACGTTTATTGCTACTTCCTAACATTATATATTAATTTAAGTATATAGACACGTAGTATGCAGTTTTGCCAATTATGCAAGGTTCTATCACTTGGAGACTGTTTTAAAAACTGTCAGTCATTTTTTTAAAATTTTTATGGTGGATGTCTAGCCAACTCGGTTTTGAAGAGAAACTCTGTAATTTGATTCGGTACCATGGGCGTAGGGAGGGGGGGGGGGCAGGGTGAGGGGCAGCTACCCCCCCCTAGACCTTCAAATTTACATTAGATATGGCTGAAAAAGCAGATGGTTTGGAAAAAGCAGTTGATAAAACTCCATCACACTATCGATTGCCCCCCCCCCTAGACAATATGCTGCCTACGCCCATGTTCGGTACTCCTGTACTAAACGCACTCTTTTATAAAGTGCTAGTTTGGTTAATGCTAATCAAATAGGATGAATATATAATAGTTTAGAAACAAATTTCGGCTATATATTGGCACATTAGGGGGTGGGGGGGGGGTAAAGCATAGCATATATTAAATACGAAACCTAACCTAGGTACCTTTTCCCCCTCCTAAACCCCAAAAACAACAGTTAAAATATAGTTCTTGCCTTTGTTTATATCCCACAAGCCAGCGTAAACCTGTTTTTCATCACGCGTCTCGGTCTATTTTGTGACTGGTATGCATTGTCGTATATAAAAGAGTGCGTTTAGTACAGGAGTACCTTTGATTCAGTTAGAAGGATTTGATTTATTAAAAATGACTCGAAACTGACTTTTGCAATCTGGAATTAACTCTGTCAACTCTTCCGCTTGAGGCTGACGTTTCAAGTTGTATTTTCGGATAAGGAGGGAGCCTAATCCCACCAACCAATTGGTCATAAGATTCGTAATGTTGTGTCGGCAACTAGTGTTGGCCCTACCCCCACACCTCACCGTGCAAACCAGTCTGGCTCAGAACTTTCATGATTTATTTTTTATATAGAAAACATAGTGAACAATACTTGTGCACAGAGTTAGAGGAGAGCAAGGGGGGACGGACATCCCCGGGTGCGTTCTCTTAAGGGGCGACAAGCCGAGATTTTGTTGTTTTCCATTCATATTGTGGTATTGATGGTGTATGTGTGTGTATGTTTGGGAAGGGCGACATAGCTCCCGCGAGCTGAAAACTCTAGTTACACTTCTGACTAAATGGGCTAACTAAAAAAATTGCACACATCGAATTCGCAATTGCAAAATTTCACCGAGAAGACAAGCGAAGTGGGGTAATGTCACTTTGAACAAAAGACATTCTGGAATTTAGTATTCCTGGGCGTACACTGTTCTTTAATTAAGTTATAATTAATGATGTTTAATTATATCATTTGAATTTTCTTCGAGCAGGGCAATTCAAGATCGATTATGCTCTGGAGATGGGGGGGGGGCTGGCTCAACAGAGCCCAGTTTTTATCCCATTTCAGGTAAATTTTGCTTTTTGACACGATTTATAAGGGTGACTTGGCGGCCGTAATGGGCATAGCGGTAAAACTTTAGACCAGGGCTTAAAGTTAGGCTACTTTAAAGTAAATTTAAAGTTACTTGAATTTACTTTACTTTTACCGTAACTTTAAGGGTAACACTAAACTTTATGTATCTTATATATTTGGAATCAGCAATAATATGCTGATTCTTTTGATGTATCTATTGATACTAAAATTCTGTTTGTTGGAGTTTCGGTTACTATTGAGCCGAGTTGCCCCTTACTTACAGTTTGAACTAGGCTATAAGTACTTACCACGACCTGTTTGAAAGACAATGTTAACCGTATATGAAGATTTACACTACAGATTGGAGAACATTTTCAACGCCTAAGAAATTGATTTCAACGTCTAAGAAATTTTTCAACGTCTAAGAAACTTCAAATTTTCAATTTCAAACCATTTTCAACGTCTAAGAAATGGATTAGTTCTACAGATCAGACAATAAAATGTTTATATTTGTCAGTATTTAAAGAAAATTTGTTTTGGCTCACTTGAAATCTACGTTGTAGGTATATTTTTTCTATTAAATATTTAATATATAGAGATGGTATTTTGGTTAGGTTAGGTATTTAATATAATGTGTTCTGGGCGCCCCCCCTCCCCTTACAGAATTCTTTGTTGTAGTTTCCATAGTTTTGTTACTAAAGTATTAAATGTTCATCATATTTTTGTATATTTCATTAGGATTAACCTAGCTCCAATTCTCGAGTGTGCACTGGTTAACAAGGAAGTACCTATGAATTTATTGGAAACTATGGAAGGGGGTAAATATTTCGCTCTTTACATTATTGACTTACGAATAAAGTGAACATACCAATCGATGCCTTTTTTCCAAATATAATAATATAATATAATAAATATAATATAATAATCGCTAAATAATCACTAAAAAATATATAATAATCACTTTTGCCGCGAATGAATTTTACCCACACCCCTATATATACCGATTCGAGGCATATATTTGTACATTAGGGGGGGGGGGGGTAAAGTTTAAACTTACCTCTCATTTGCATCAGAAATAAACTTTATCCTGTTATTAACGGCTTTCAATTACTCTAGGCTTGATATCTGCTCTTTTATGGCAAAATGTACCGATTATGATATAGCCCACCCAAAACTTTTATTTTTGGTTATGGCTACCGGGCAACCCGATTTGGAGACCCTTGTACTAAATAGTACTGAAAAGATACTGATTTGTTTTTTCAATTTTCTTTACAGTTTTTTACTGTCAACGCTAAACGACATTTTTTCTTGATTGATTTCATGTTCTCAGGAACATTAGTATTTACTTGCAACTTGTATAGGAATGTAAGGTCTAATGACATTATTTATTTTTCAGAGTTTCTTGAAACTAGAAGAACTCAGAATAACAGACCCAGCAGTGCCAGCAATTTGTCCCCATTCTTTTTGGGGATTCAAAAGCCTTCGAATACTAGGGTGAACCGAACACTAGACCTCGGATCAGCGGTCTGAGAACAATGATGAGTAGATCATCAAAGTTCTCTCATCATTGTTCTATATGGCAGAACAGTGGCGGTCTTCACACTTTTTGCTAACATCAGTGAGCTGTAAGATCTTAGAACAAAGATGAGTTAAAAAACGATAATCTTTGCAGAACTAAAAAACGGGCCTATTGTTCTATATGGCAGAACAGTGGCGGTCTTCACACTTTTTGCTAACATCAGTGAGCTGTAAGATCTTAGAACAAAGATGAGTTAAAAAACAATAATAATGTAATTCGCTCAATACCTTCTGCGACTTAGCGCTATTTAGTGATGCTTCAGAAGCTGAGACTTGCAAGAAATGTGATTAATCAATTGGTGCCGAGACAGTTTTTTGGTTTAGAAAGACGAGACAGTTTTTTGGTTTAGAAAGACTTAAGTTTTTGGATTTGGTTGATAACCAATTAGGTGATCTGGATGCAGATGTGTTTAAAGATATCAGACGAATCAAGAAATTGCAACTTTGAAATACTGGCTTGACTTAAATAAATCGTTATTTATTAGGTCAAGCCTATATATTCTGCGCAAATTGGAAAACCTGGACCTTGGGGAAAATCAGTTAAAATAATTAGAAAAAGGAATATTTTCTGAAACAAGGAGGCTGAAAATTTGAGCTTGGACAACAATTTTCTGACAGTGTTGACAAGTGGAATGTTTGAGGGATTGAATTTACGTACCTTATAGTTGCAAAATTCTATTTTAGCTTCTTTTGGCTATCTTGGAAAGGGGTTAGGTTAAGAAAATGAAACTTCCAGGGGTGGGTCTACATGCTAAAGTATGTCCTGGGAATGTACTTTGAAGTACCGGTAAATTTGTACCTCCACTCCTTCTCCCTCTAGAGGGTCCTGACCTTTGATGACCTTTAAAAATCTGTGTGTTATAAAAGTGAAACCTTGCAAAATAGATCTTCTGCTTAAATGAAGTACAACAAAATTGTTTTCGGCTTCACAACTTTGCTCAATCCCAATTTATAAGGTCTTAAATATATTCAAATAGATTTCCTCAATAAAAACAAAAAACAAAAACAAACATTGATATGGCTTCAAATTCTACTCAAATAACAGGAATTGCATTTTCAGAATTAAAGTCAGAGAAAAAGAAACTGATAACTGAAAATTAAGGTAAAATATTGTTTTGTCAAATTTCAGTAGGTATAAACCTGTCATATAGGCACATTTCAGGACCTTCTAGAGGGAGAAGGAGTGGAGGTAAGTACTTCCGTGACATACTTTAGTCTATAGACCCATCCTTGAAAGCTTCATTTCCCTAAGCTAACCCCTTTCCAAGATAGCCAAAAGTAGCTAAAGTAGAATTTTGCCCTTCACATAAGCTAATTTTGTGATCAGGAGCCAGGAAACACCTTTTTGGGTCTTAATTTGTTTACCTTCGCTAGTTTTTGTTACATAGCACAACAACTTTCTGAGTTCATGAGAGACTCACTTCTAGTAGCCTACTTTACCCCCAAATATTACAAAATTCGTCTGTTTTTTATTTATTTTTAGTTTTTAGGGCGGGAAGGACCAGCAAAAGTGGAACCCCCCTTAAAGTCCCCTCCCCAAGCCCGTTGTTCGTTTATATCTTTTTGAATCCTTTAGCTCTTATTCGCATCGCCTAGGCAGAATTTCCACTTCTAGGAAAGATATGACCTGAATTATTTGAGAAGAGACTACAGAAAAACCTCTTTTGTATCCAGATTATTTCAAAAAAGATTTTCCATTTGGACGTACATTTCGCAAGGAAGCTAGCCCCAGGAAACATTCACTTTGACTCTTTTTTGTCGGATAAATGTTCTTAGCATAAAGTTCGTACCTCGTTCTCGCTGTCTCTGAAATTGTGCATTGCTAAGTGAAAACAGCAATCCAAATATGAGACACTGCACTGTCTTTAACTTCACTTTCCATGTTATTCCATTCATAATAATCCTTTAGCCAACCTTTTTCTAGTCATATATATTTTTCAAAACTGTCCCCCAAAAAAATCGTATGCACTTCCAATCCTATATCATCCTCAAACTACCGTGTATTGTTTTCACTCTCTTTACAAACTGGTTTAGTTGGATACGCTACCCAGGCTCTACCCGTGACCGTCAACAATACCAATCTAAGATATTCAAATGATTCTATTGGTTGGCCTCTCAACTCAAGGTATCTTTTTCGTTAGAGGGTAAATCAGAAGTATTTACATATTTACCACTTCTATCAAAATAGCAAAATACATATTTTCAAAAATCAAGTGATGGGTTAGCAAAATTCGGCCCCAGTAGGGCCTGGTGATGCCATCAACAGAAATAGATCGACATGACAACTTTAATTTGACAAAAAACGGAATATCAATAGTAGAGTGATTCCAGAGCTTATAATAGGGTAAAACCTCAACAGACACAATAGGTGACGCGACATAAGTTTTTCCGCGACTAATAATTCGTAGTTAATAGTGAAAGTACCCCCCCCCCCGCGTCCCACTCCCAATACAAAGCTACTAATTTACGCTGTGAAAAAGGTGAGAAATAAATTCCAAGGTAGTGTTTTTGTTTCAAACAGTTTCAAACAGGTTGTGGTAACGAACTGTAAGTAAGGAGCGACCCGGCTCAATGGTAACTGAAACTCTAAAAAACGGAATTTTGATACCAATAGATATATCAAAAGAATTAAATTTTAATTCTGATTTCAAATATACAAATTTCATCAAGTTTAGTCTTACCCATCAAAAGTTACGCGCCTGAAAAAATTGGAAACATTATTTTCCACGGGGGGGGGATATTTTCTGCGGGGGGAGAAAGGTATTTTTCGAGGGGGGGGGGGGGGTATAATTGTATTTCTTCTTAAGAACTATCCCTAAATACAATCTTCTTACCATGAAAATTTCACCGTGAAAAATGAGTCCTTTTTTTATAAGCTACAAAAAAAGGAAGAAATGATTTGACGAAGCATGCTATGTCGAAAACCCACAAGAAAAATGCAGTCATTCCGAAGAATAATGCATGTATAATTAGTAATTTTACAAGTGTCGACAACGCAGCGTCGGTTCTCGAAAACCGAGGCTAAAATTGGCTGATATTAGAAAAAAGGAGAAAAGACCCCCTAAAAGTTATAGAACCTTAATGAAAATCACACCATCATATTAAGCGTATCAGAGAACCCTACTGTAGAGGTTTTAAGCACCTATCTACAAAAATGTGGAATTTTGCATTTTTTGCCAGAAGAAAGATCACGGATGCGTGTTTATTTATTTATTTTTTTTTCCCCAGGGGTGATCGTATCGACCCAGTGGTCTTAGAATTTCGTGAAAGGGCTCACTGGAACGCGAATTAAAAGTTTTAGTGCCCTTTTTAAGTGACCAAAAAATGGAGGGCAACTAGGCCCCCTCTCACGCTCATTTTTTTCCCAAAGTCACCCTATCAAAATTTTGAGATAGTCATTTTGTTCAGCATGGTCGAAAATATGATAACTATGTCTTTTAGGATGACTTGATTGCCCGAAGTCCCGGGTAGAGGGCTGAAAGTTATGAACTTTACCCAATGTTAACATATAGAATTTGTTATTGGGAAGTATACAGACGTTTTCAGGGGGGATTTTTCTTGTAGGTGGGGGGGTGGGGGGTGGGGTGGGCTGGGCGTTTTATGGGAGGATCTTTCTATGAAGGAAGTTTTCATGGGGGAAGGGACATTGCTATGAACGGGGCGCCGGATTTCCCCGCATTATTAAAGAAAAAGATCAGAAATCAAATAAAAAAAAACAGCAAGTTTTTCAACTGAAAGTAAGGAGCAACATCAAAACTTAAAACGAACAGAAAATATTACGTATATGATTGGGTTCACCCCTTAGTCATTACCTCGCTCTTTAAGCTAAAGAATTTTTAGTACTTTCATAAGAGCTATTTATTCTAATTAAAGGCCTTTGTAATTAAGGGGTCATTTTTAAAGAATTGGAACAAAATTCGAACTTTGGCTTAAAGAGCAAGATATTGACTAGGGTGCGAACCCCCTAATATGCGTATTAAAAATCAATGAATATAGAAGTTCCTTACGTAAGTTAATTCGTAAGTTACATATATTTATTACTAATAAAAACGTTCGTAAATAAAATTAAACAAGTTTCGAGAAAGCCATTTAACCAAAAAAAAGTAAAATTAATATACAAATTTTGTTTTAATTATTCATGTACGGTGAGTCAAAATCAAAACCTGCATTAATTCAAAAACGTTCAAAAATTAGATAAAAAAACAAGTTTTTTTAACTGAAAGTAAGGAACGACGTTAAAACTTAAAACGAACAGAATTTATTGCGTATATGAAAGGGGCTTTGCCCTCCTCAACGCCTCGCTCTTTACGCTAAAGTTTGACTTTCTCACAACTCAATTTTTTTTTAAACAATAAAAAACTTTAGCGTAAAGAGTGAGGCCTTGAGGAGGGCACATCCCCTTTCATATACGGAATAATTTCTGTTCGTTTTAACTTTTAACGTCGTTCCTTACTTTCAGTTAAAAAAAAATTTGTTTTTTTATTTAATACGTACAGACACTAGATGTGGTCTTATATTTTTTTGGGGGTGGGGGGAGAGGGAGGACAAATAAATCTTGAGATTTCAGGGAGTGAACCCCCGCTTCAAAGGCTGCCCCCCTGACTACATATCTGAAAGACACTAATCCTTTCGACAAATATATATATATATATATATATATATATATATATATATATATATATATATATATATATATATATATATAATATATATATATATATATATATATATATATATATATATATAATCTTTATTAACGAGCGATAATTGTATGTTTATGTATCTATGTATGTATTTTTTCTTGAAAATGGCTCCGTATTTTTTCGAGGAAAATTGGTATCTTAGGACACTAATCCTTTCGACAAATATATATATATATATATATATATATATATAATATATATATATATATATATATATATATAATATATATATATATATATATATATATATATATATATATATATATATATATATATATATATATATATATATATATATATATATATATAATATATATATATATATATATATATATATATATATATATATATAATATATATATATAATCTTTATTAACGAGCGATAATTGTGTGTTTATGTATCTATGTATGTATTTTATCTTGAAAATGGCTCCGTATTTTTTCGAGAAAATTGGTATCTTAGGATTTTCTAGCATAAAAAAAACAGCTAGATAGATCAGAAGTCTGAGAAAATTCGTTAAGAGCCTTAATTTTGGCTTTTGCAACTGACGACACATAATATTTTAGTACATCATATAATCATTTCGTATGACATCATATAAGCACTTTCTTATCTGATGTCATGCATGGAATAGATAAGACTGTTGAGTTTCCAACGCGTCAGTTATTTATATAATATAATGTCTATTGGAAGTTCCAAAAAACGAAAATTTGCAGTTGCAGTTACTTCAAATGGTGATTCTATGGAACCAACACCTGAACTATCAAAGCTGATAAGATGTGAAAATTGACAACCTGGACCATCAATTGTGACAACACCAATGCTAAAGCAAAGGCCATTGCTAAATTGTCTGAAGCAATCAAAATCCTTAAACGTGTCAAAATGAAAATGAAGAGCAAAGACACGGCGGGTTAGAAGATATGCAAAAAACGACAATTAGAGCGTGTCAAAAATCAAAATGAAGAGCAAAGACACACGTGGTTAGAAGACATGCGACACCAAGCATGTGAGCGAGTCAAAAATGAAAATGAAGAGAAAAAATACACGGTTACAAGACATGTGACACCGAGCATAAGAATGAGTCAAAAATGAAAATGAAGAGCAAATTCACAGGGGGTTAGAAGAACAACTTCGGCGTGTCAAAAATGAAAATGAAGAGCAAAGACACCCGCGATTAGAAGACATGCGACACCGAGCATGTGAACAAGTTCAAAAATGAAAATGGACAGCATAGACGCACGCGGTTAGAAGACGTGGGAGACCGAACATGTGAGAGAGTCAATGAAAATCAACCTTGACAGCGAGAATCGAAACGTGTCAAAATTGAAAATGATAGCGATGATGATTGGGTCTGGGATTTTGACAGGGATAAGGTTATTAATGCCTGCCATACCTGTGTTAAGAAAAGCAAAGGTTCGACGATGTGTATTTCATACTGACGAAAGACAAGCCGAGGTAAAACGAACCAAACAAATTGAAAATGATAGCGATGATGATTGGGTTTTGGATTTTGACATGGATAAGGTCATCAATGCCTACCATACGTTTGAAAATAAAAAAACCTGGACTAGATAAATCGTTGTAAGAAAAAGAAGTTTTTGTCCCACCACCTGAAAAATTAAAAGAAAACAAAGGTTGAGCGATATGTCTTTCATAATAAACAAAAGGCAAGCCGAGGCAAAAATTAAAGGTCCAAAAAAAACGTAAATTTCACAATGGCACTACTTCTAATTTAAGGTCCATTTGGGCGTCATGACATCAAGAAAAGGCTCAAATTGTCTGCGTTAGAAGACAAGCGACATTGAGAATCCATATTATAGAAGCTGCGTGCCGGCGGCCGGGGACTATATATATATATATATATATATATATATATATTATATATATATATATATATATATATATATATATATATATATATATATATATATATATATATGTGTGTGTGTATGTATATATACAGTTTATACTATGCTACATACAAGCACAAGAAAACAATAAAGAAACAATTTCACTGGGGAAGATTGACACATCTACATTTGTTCTATTAATACCTTTGTATTGATTACATGTCTTACCTTCGACACCTTTGTATGTACTACCTCTCTGGAAAAATAATTGGATCGAGAGCATACAAAGAGCTTATTAACCAAACACAAATGAAAAAACAAGGACCTTCACAACATCAGAGATCTTTCATAAATTCTTGGTGTTGTTCGTTGAGGGAAGACATTATGCTCGTATTAGTTAGACCTGAAACATAATTGAGCACATTAGGCAGCATCTTTAAGAAAGTTTATTTTGCAACTGAATTATAACGGTTATTGAAGTGCATGGGCACCGGCAGTGGTAGCAGGGGGGCCATGCCCCTCCTGGAAATTTGGGCTTATAAAGTAATCATATGGAAACCCTTTATATGGATTATTTTGATGGACTTTGTCTTAAGGAGCAATGGGAAGGCAATGGAAAGGCAACAGGAAAACAGGCAACATGGGAAGGAAACAGGAAAGGCAATGGGAGACCACGGAATCAAATGGGGAAGAAAAGTCTCCTGGACTTAGGTTATGCTGATGATTTAAGCATCCTAGATGAAAGTGTAAGCAAAATAAATGAAGTTTTAGAAATTTTGCGAGTTCAGGGTGCTAGAATAGGGTTGAAAATTAATGTTAAAAAGACTAAGTCACTAAGGCTAGGAATAAGTGAAGATGAAAAGGTGACGTTGGATAATGAAAAGATTGATCAGGTGGGCAGCTTCACTTACCTTGGTAGTATTATTAGTAAAGATGGTGGGAGCAGTGAAGATGTTAAAAGTAGAATAGCCAAGGCTCAGGGTGTTTTCTCACAGTTAAAAAAGTCTGGAAGAATAGGAAGATAAGTCTGCAAGACTTAGACCAAGATTAGAATATTAGAAGCTACAGTGATGACAGTGGTCAAATATGGCTCTGAAGCATGGGCGCTCCGAAAAGCGGATGAAGATTTGCTAGATGTTTTCCAGAGAAATTGCTTAAGGATTGTTCTGGGTACCCGGCTGACTGACCGTATTTCAAACAATAGGCTATACGAAAAATGTGGTTCAATACCGCTCTCTAGGGCTATAATGAAAGAAAGGTTGAGGTGGTTAGGGCACGTTGTGCGGATGAAGGATGGCACATTGCCGAAGATTGTTCTTTTCGGCCAACCGTCTAGGGCTAAACAGAAAGCAGGTCGTCCTCGTCTGGGATGGGAGGACGTCATAAGGAAAGATTTAAAGGAAATGGGAGCTTCGTGGGCGGGTGTAAAAAGGGAGGCTTTAAATAGATTGGGATGGAGGAGGAGCGTGCGTAGCTGTGTTGGCCTCAGGCGGATTAGTGCTTCGGTGAGTTGTTAGTAGTAGTAGTATAAGGAAACCAGAGGAAAAAGAGCAGAATAGGGAAAAACCATGGAAAAAATGTGTGTTGCCCCATTGTTGACTGTCTGCCAATAGATTTTGATTCTTAATAAGGAAAATATAAGTTGTAATTTGTGACTGAGTCCATTTCCAGTTTTCCGCAAAAAAAATTCCTATATGATTTGGTTGAAGTAAAAAAAAAAAAAACATCCATTCCTTCATAGTAATGAATGATAAGTAAATAACGATCCTTGTCAGTAACGAAATTGTAAGAGCCTAACTATTGATAGCATTCAAGCAAAAAATCAGCTTCTTATGGTAATTAAATAAAAAAAACAAGTTTTTTAAACTGAAAGTAAGGAGCGACATTAAAACTTAAAACGAACAGAAATTATTCCGTATATGAAAGGGACTGTCGCCTCCTCAACGCCTCGCTCTTTACGCTAAAGTTTTTTATTGTTTTAAAAAATAAGGTTGTGAGACAGAGTCAAACTTTAGCGTAAAGAGCGAGGTGTTGAGGAGGGGACAGTCCCTTTCATATACGGAATAATTTCTGTTCGTTTTAAGTTTTAATGTCGCTCCTTACTTTCAGTTTAAAAAACTTGTTTTTTTTATTTAATTTTTGAACGTTTTTGAATAAATGCAGGTTTTTGATCTTGGCTCACCGTACATGAATAATTAAAAACTAAATTTTCATATTAATTTACTTTTATTTAGTTAAACGGCTTTCTCGAAACTTGTTTAATTTTATTTACGCACGTTTTTATTAGTAATAAATATACGTAACTTACGAATTAACTTACGCAACGAACTTCTATATTCATATATTTTTAATACGTTTATTAGGGGGTTCGCCCCCTAGTCCAATACCTTGCTCTTTAAGCTAAAGTTTGAATTGTGTTCCAATTCTTTAAAAATGACCGCTTAATCACAAAGGTCGTTAATTAGAATAAATAGCTCTTACGAAAGTACTAAAGAAATCTTCGGCTTAAAGAGCGAGGCATTGACTACGGGGTGAACCCAATTATATATGTAATATTTTCTGTTCGTTTAAAGTTTCGATGTTGCTGCTGTTGCAGTTGAAATACTTGTTTTTTATATTAAATTTCTGATCTTTTTTTAAATAATGCTGGGAAGTCCGGCGTCCCCTTCATAGCAATGTCCCTTCCCCATGAAAACTTCATTCATGGAAAGATCCTCCCACATAAACCCCCAACCCACCCCCACTGCCAGGAAAAATCTCCCCTGAAAACGTCTGTATACTTCCAAATAACCGATACTATATGTTAACATTGGGTAAAGTTCATAACTTTCAGCCCTCCCCCCGGGAACTTCGGGGGATTAAGTCATCCTAAAAGACATACTTATAATATTTTCGAACATGCTGAACAAAATGGCTATCTCAAAAATTTGATCAGGTGACTTTGGGAAAAAAAATTAGCGTGGGAGGGGGCCTAGTCACCCTCCATTTTTTGGTCACTTAAAAAGGGCACTAGAACTTTCAATTTCCATTCCAATGAGCCCTCCCACGATATTCTAGTACAACTGGGTCGATACGATCACCCCTGGGAAAAAAAAAAACAAAACAAACAAACAAATAAACACGCACCCGTGATCTTTCTTCTGGCAAAAAAAAATGCAAAATTCCACATTTTTGTAGATGGGAGCTTGAAACCTCTACAGTAGGGTTCTCTGATACGCGGAATATGATGGTGTGATTTTCATTAAGGTTCTATAGCTTTTAGGGGGTCTTTCCCCTTTTTTCGAAAATCAGCCAAATTTTTTCAGGCGCGTAACTTTTGATGGGTAAGATTAAACTTGATGAAACTTATATATTTGAAATCAGCATTAAAATCTGATTCTTTTGATGTATCTATTTGTATCAAAATACCGTTTTCTAGAGTTTCGGTTACCATTGAGCCGGGTCGCTCTTTGCTTACAGTTTGTTACCACGAACTGTTTGATCCTAAATATTTATTTCTTTATAGTAATTATTGCAGCTATTAAAACACAAGAAAGTTCGTATAATTATAGAAAACACAAGGAAAAAAACTTAATAAGGGGGAAACCTCGGTAAAAATATGCCGTCAAATTTTGCTTGCATTGAAAGAGTACCCATGAGCTAATAAATGAAGCCACTGTAATTAAAAATGCTTCCCCTGAGCGGAATGCTGGGAATTTTTGTATTTTCCCCCTGAACGGATGCGTTTTTTATTATCATTTATTTTCTTTTCCAGGAGTGATAGTATTTATCTAGTTGTCACTTGGAAAAAACATATGCTTTTTGCAGTTATGAAGTATAAAGGTGTCAAATTTATTAGTTTTTAGTATTGAAAATTAAATTAAAAATATTGAATTAACAAATTTTATTTGATTTTCTTAATCTTAGTTTTAATGTTTTACTTTGAACAAACTACTTTCATAATACAATATTTTTTATAAACAATTGAGTCTAAAGGCATTAAATATATTGGTGTTTCATAACCAAGTTCAAAATTGTCGATATTGTTAAAAAATATCCGTCCAACGCTTCGGCATTGCTCAACAGAACTGAATGCTGGGAGTTTATATATTAGTTTTTGTAAGTAGGCTATTGTGTTTTGTATTTTTTGAAATTAGTCACTTTTTTAATTTTTATATACTTGTACTTTAATTGATATACTTTTTCCATTACCTTTAGAAAAATATTTGTCTCTAAACTTTATTAAAAAACAAACAAAATGTTTTTTCAACTGAAAGTAAGGGGCAACATTAAAAACTTAAAACGAATAGAAATTATTACGCATATGAGGTAGGTTGCCCCCCTCCTCAGCATCTCGCTCTTCACGCTACAGTTTTTCGGCACATTAAAAAACGTTACTTATTATTCTAATTAACGGAAAGAGCGAAGTGCTGATGAGGGGGCAACCTCATCAGCCCTTCGTTTGTTCGTTTTAAGTTTTAATGCTGCTCCTTACTTTCAGTTAAAAAAATGTGTTTGTTTTTTTATTTAATTTTTGATCGTTTTTTAAATAACGCCAGGATACCTGGCTCTACCTCGGAAAAGTCTCCCTCTTCACAGAAATATCCTCTGGGTAATTCAATCCTGGCAAAAATTTACCCTGGACAATTACCCCTAACATCTCCACACCTAAAATTGAATCGGTAAAGAGAAAACAAGATATATAAAGAAATTTCGTATAGGAGTTCTGGCAAATTCACCCAGAGTGAAGTCTCCCCTGAGAAATTCGCCGCCTGGAAACTTCCATGAAAAATTCTCCCCGTGCAAATTCTCCTAACAGAGTCCTCCAGCAAAAAAGTCGTCCTCCCCTCCCTACCCGAAAAATGTATGCATACTTCCCAATTACAAATAAAGCAATGTGTAAATTTTATAACTTAAAAAACCTTTCCCCAGGGGCTTTAGGGAGTGGTTTTATCTCTAAAGACATAGTTATTGGGCCTTTCAACTGTGCTGAACAAAAATACTATCTCAAAATTTTGATCGGACGATTTTGGGAAAAAACGTGGCATGGGAGAGGTCCTAGTTGCCCTCCGATTTTTCATTCACTTAAAAAGTGCACAAGAACTTTTCATTTCCGTTAGAATGAGACCTCTCTCGGTGTTCTAGGCCCACTGGATTGATACGATCACCCTGGGGAAAAAAAAAAATAACAAACAAATCTTCGTCCTGGCAAAAATTATAAAAGTCCAGAATTTTGCAGATATGAGCTTGAAACCTCTACAGTAGCGTTCTTTGATACGCTGAATCTGATGGTGTAATTTTCATTCAAATTCTATGGCTTTGGGGAGGGGGTCTTTTCCCCATTTTTCAAAAAAACAGAAAAAAATTTCTCAGGCTCGTAGCTTTTGATTTGTAAGACTAAATTTAATGAAAATTAAATATTTGGAATAAGCATAATCAGCCAATTCTTTTGATTAATTAAAAAAAAACTTCCGAAAAATAAGTTTTTCAAAGAAACTTAAAGGCCATTTTAAACTTAAGCTCAGTAGATACAAATACCTGTTAAAATCAAACAGTTCATGGTAACGAACTGTAAGTAAGGAGCGACCCGGCTCAATGGTAACCGAAACTGTAGAAAACGGAATTTTGATACCAATAGATACATCAAAAGAATCAGATTTTAATGCTGATTTCAAATATATAAGTTTCATCAAGTTTAGTCCTACCTATCAAAAGTTACGCGCCTGAGAAAATTTTGCTGATTTTCAAAAAAGGGGAAAAGACCCCCTAAAAGTTATAGAACCTTCATAAAAATCACACCATCATATTCAGTGTATCATAGAAACCCTACTGCAGAGGTTTCAAGCTCTTATCTACAAAAATGTGGAATTTTGCATTTTTTGCCAGAAAAAAGGTCATGGATGCGTGTTTATTTGTTTGTTTGTTTGTTTGTTTGTTTGTTTTTTTTTTTTTTTTTTTTTTTTTTTTTTTTTTTTTTTTTTTTCAGGGGTGATCGTATCGACCCAGTGGTCCTAGAATATCGTGGGAGGGCTCATTCAAACGGAAATTAAAAGTTCTAGTGCCCTTTTTAAGTGACAAAAA